>CAJNOQ010000672.1:0-43690 GCA_905250885.1 Didymodactylos carnosus
CCAAACTACTCTGCACAAACGAGCGTGCGCCTGATCGATCTGTCCATACTATTGCCATATTGGAGTCACCAATACTCTATTCCAGTAGTTATTTGATCAGTGGATCCTCTGGAACTGTTGTGGGGGGGTAAAGGGTTAAACTAAAACTTAAAGTCTAGATACCGGACTACCGGAATTGAGCCGGCATTTTTTTGTTCATGAGAAAATGCACTCTCAGCTATATAAGCGGTGAGTTTTATCACTTTTCCCCGAAAACAGAGATGGGCGAGTACACACTTTTTCGAGTACGAGTATAGGTAGAGTACACGAAAATTTTACTCGAGTACATACTCGAGTTTTTATAAAGAGAAAAAATGTATGAAGTATGAGGTATATATGAAATTTTGTTTTTTCTCTTGTAAGGACAAATAGTTCGCTTACTCCGTCCGACAGTCTTGTTACTTTCATATTGATTACATCATGCTTTTTTCTTATTACACTACAATTCTAGAATAGAACCTACTGTTTTTCTCGGCAATCTATAGTAGATTATAAAGGCTTTCGATCGAGTACTCGAGTACTTTTTCGAGTATTTCTTAGAGAAAGTTGCCAATACGAGTACGAGCATGAGTATCCGAAAAGTTATAATTGTGTATTGTCGAGAACTTTCAATCATTTCTAAGGTCACTAAAAATAAAATGTCTCAAGAAGTCGTGAACAACAACCGATAGAGATCTTGGACACGCATAGCTTTTAGAACAGCGTCTAGTACTTCAAACCGACACCCAAGATCATCAGATTTCTCCTCGTATAGTGCTTGGTTGTTGCAATGAGATGATCAAAACTTTCTTTTTTGTAAACGAAGTAAAATTTCAAAAAAAGCCTGGAATATGTATACATGTTTAACGTGTCATGTTCCACTCGTGAGTGAATATTTCAATTTTTTCTTCTTATTGGAAGTAGTTGACCGAGTGAGTACTGAGTTACAGTACTAAGAAGATATCGCTCAATTCAGAAGGTGAAGAAATATCTGATAGGTTCAATAACGAACTTAACTCGTCCGAAGACGAACGCATTCGAACAGGTTCGAAAGAATTTTAACTCAAACAAATTGTATTCTCACTTTTCAATTTTCAGAATTTGTTAATATGAATAAACCCCTCCTCATAATAGAAGACTATCTAGTCTTCTGTTTTGTCCGGCAAATCGAGTATTAAAGGATGATCTTCTACTGCGGTCAAATTTTGTCGCCTGCTAGTAGTTCATCGGTGACCCTGACGTATTTGAAATCCATCCCCTATTAGAAGAACATTTTGTCGAAAATATTTGGAAATTGCCCATTTTCCGATTTTTTATCGCGGACATAATAGAAGACCATGGTCTTCTATTTAGCTTTCAAGTCATATAATTGGCAGTGGTCTTCTATTATAGGAGGAGGGGTCGTACAGATGGATTTACCCAAGCACACGCAAAAAAACTCGTATGTGGGATACAGCGAGGTCTTGAAGATCCCGAATATCTCTATGCAAGGGGTTGAAGGTTTTCTCGAGACCTCGCAACGTTTTGAAAACCTGCAAATCCGAGACCTCATAATTGAGTACCGGACTCGCTGAAATCATATTTCGAGGGATGCAGCGAGCTCTGAGTCAGACTGGAAACTTTATGGAACAAATACAATGAGAAAACGTTGACTACAATCATCAGAAAATTATTACATTGTCAACCTGTTTCTTTATAACAAGATTCTTTGCCGTACTATACTACATTGACGCATATTTTATCTTGGTTTGTAAGAGAAAAAATATATATTATTGATTCAAAACTATAAGACAAAAGGAAAATTGGATGATACGTACAAGAGTAAAAAAATCACAATACCATGAATAAGTAAACAGATATATGAAAAAAATACATGTGATTTACAGTGCGCTTTAACGTAAAACACATCTTGACTAGAACTTCGAAAATATACATAAGCAGATTTAGTAGCAAAAGGACAGATAAAAATGTTTGTTCTAAATCTAAATTATTAATAGAAAAAAGGAGAAAAAAAAGAGTAAAGAATGTAAGATATAAATTCTAACAAGAACTAAAGAGAATACACGTATAAGTTTCGTTCAAAAATAAAAGAGAGTAGTCTATTCCATTCTAGATCGTTTAGTCGATCTATTATCGTCATCCATTGCAGATTTACGTGGATTTGTTGTAAATGAATAAATATGTTTTGATATATTTATTTCTAATAGTCCATCACGTAACATTAAATATTTTTCGGATCGTTTTTTCGTATCAAATGGTTTTGTTATTTCTAATTGTTGTTCACTACCGTTATGTTGAATTGTTGATGTTAATGACACTGATAATCGATCAATTGTTCGATTAAATTGTGAACACAAACGATGATATTTGCGAAATTGTTGTTTATGTACATTTTCATCAAGAAAAAACGTTAACAATTGTTGACAATAATCACAATCACAACTGATATTTAATTCATCCAATGTCCATTTTTTTATAGGTGGGGGTGGTGAATTACACTCATCATTTAATGCAGATAAACAATATTCATATAAATCAACAAACCATCTGGGAACATTTTGTTGTTTGTGAAATTGTGGCCAAAGTTTTTTAATAAACAATATCAAGGCTGGTTCTAAATAAATAAAAATGTATTCCAAGAAAATCTCTACAGAGCGATTGAATGGATTTTTTAGAGATTCATAAGTTTACTGATAGATATTTGATTTTTCAAAAATAAGATTATTTTGTATGCCCGTCTCTCGCATAAAATTTCCAATTTCTTGTGAAACAGAAGTTGTTACTTCAGCCTTCATTTTTTTTGACATTGATATTGAATGGACAGGTGTAGACCGTCCTTGAATCGCATCGAACTCAGAAAAATAAAAATAAAGAAAAAATTTAGTGTTCATTTATCTTAAAACTTGAATCGATCGGACTCGAAATACAAAAACTCAAGTTCGAGTCTAAGTCTTTCGAAAGAATCGCCAGTCCAAGTCCGAGTTCTTAAAAGCACCTTCCAGTCCGGACTAGGACACGCCCTGGAATTATAATTACCGGTATATATACCGTAACGAAAAGGAATTGTTAGATCACGCAACCTGAGATGGACCGAGATGCAACAACGTCATTAAAACTACTGCGTTGTTATATAAAAGAATCAGAAAATGTATTTCTCATATAGCCACTATCGCATCTTGCCTTCCTGTGATATCATTGTTTATATTACATCATGCTTTTCTGTTACGTTATCTTTTCTTACATATTTTTCTCGACTATATTTCTCGACACAGGCTTGTATCAGTACTGCGGGGTGCTTTTGCTTTCTCAATAAACCATTTGTACATACAAGTGAAGATTTAAACAACTTAGATGGAGTCTAACTCTCAGAACTCATTCCAAAATACGTAGATCTATGAAAGGGAAAAGTAAAGATTTTTGCTCGTATTTTTCTCTCTGTTACCATGTCTAATCAACGATCTTACTTCCACTATTTGCACAAATCTCTCTATCTATCTAGTACTCACCTAAATATCGTTCAGTTATATCATCTTCTTGATCACAACATTTATTCAGAAAATGAATTATTTGTTTCGATATAATATTTAATGATAATAAATATACATCATCAAATAATGAAAGTAATTCCAACACTGAACAAACTGTTATCATCGATGTTGTTTCAAATATTTGTTTTTGTCTAAATATATGTTTCAACAATGTATTGATCATACACATAATTAAACGGTATAAATCATCTTTCATTGAATGACTTAGTTCTAATGTTTGATTAACTAATAAAACAAATGATATTAAAAATGTTGAACTATCAGTTGTATTGGGTGGTAGTTGAGTAATAGCTCGTTGAAATCCATTAAAAATATCAATTTCAATTGTTAACCAATCAACTAAATTACCTAAATTAAACAAATAACGTACAATAGTTTTATCAGTTAATAATTGAAGTATAAACCAATGATGTTGAATTAATCGTCGTATAACATCAATAACTAAAATATCAATTTGTTTTATTCCAGTTTTTATCTTATATAATGTTATTAAACGATTAATTAATGGTGCTACATCACATTTACGCATTTGTTGTTTACGTAATAGACAATTAATTGCTTCAAGACATTCTTGTTTTAATATAATCGATTTTAATTTTGATCCACAATTGGATTCAATTATTGAACACATAAATGATAATTTATGATAAAGTTTTCTTTTTTCACAAAATAATAATTCAAATTTTCGATGATACGGAACAATGACTAATACACCAATTTCGGGATAAGCGTTGACATCGTTACCTAAAAATAAAAGTAAAATTTGTGTTTGATTTTATATGTACTGGACAACGATTTTGACAGTAAAAGCTTTATCTTTAAAAAAAAATTTTGAATTTTTGACCTTAGACCATCATTTTAAATAATATAACAATTTTAATTTAAAAGAAAATTACTCTTTTGACTTTTCTTTTTATGATTGACTGATCCAATTACATGTGATAACACAGGACATTTTCGTCAGCTGTTCTTCATTTTAACTACGTCACATTTAGCGTAAGAACAGTAATTTTCTTCTCAATTAAAATTATTATATTGTTGAAAATGATAGTCTAAGGTCAGAAATTCCAGTTGCTTTTTCTTAATCAAGATAGTTTTTATTGTGCTTGACTCACTAGCAACAAAGACGACATTTTGCGAAAAGAACCTATACTATCGTTTAGAGAAATGATTATTTTTCTCGAAAGAGTAGATAATAGCCAGAATAAATTCATTAAAAACTAAACTTCGTTTTCCACTACTAACGAGGAAACCTATGAACGTGTCTGACTCCGATTTTGTTCGTTCATACGTCAATTGATAGAGGGTTTCGAGCTTGTAAAAAGCCTAAAAGAATATCTGCCGACAGCTCTTGAAGACCCGGTTTTCAGATCAACACCTTTCTTAATGAGGCATACTGGTAGCCCGCAAATTTTTGATTAAAATGAGACATCTCCTAGTTCTACACGACCTTTCTTTGCAAAGTTATAAAATTTACAACAAAAGCCCTAAATGTTCATTGTCTGCTCAAAGCTACAGAAATAAGAAGAAATTAATCTAGGGCTTTTCTTGTAGATTCTCTAACTTTGCAAAGAAAGGTCGTATAGAACTAGGAGATGTCTCATTTTAATTAAAAAGTTGCAGGCTACTAGTATGCCTCATTAAGAAAGGTGTTGGTCTGAAAACCGGGTCTTCAAGAGCCGTCGGTAGATATTCTTTTAGGCTTTTTACAAGCTCGATACCCTCTACCGATTGACGTATGAACGAACAAATCGGAGTCAGACTTGTCCATAGGTTTCCTCGTAAGCATCATTTTTTTTATCTTTACTATCGAATAGATTATCATTCACATGAAAGCTCACTGTCAGTGTTTCACACAGTAAAAAAGTTCATATGGCATCTTTACTTGGAAACTTTACCTGTTTCGCCATTTTCACGAACAAACGTGCTATCGAGATGATCATATATTGTTTGATCAATTAATTTAACATCGTCATCAACATCCACCATTCTAATTGATTCAAAACTTTTATAGGATTCTTGCCGTTTTCCATTTATTAAAATTAAATTTTCGACAAACATATAATTAATCATTACATCACCATCTTCATCAAGTTCTTCATGATGCGTCAATACACCAATATATAACAAAAATTCATCATGTGGCCATAAATGATGACACACATGAGAAGAAGAATGAAAATGTTTGATTGTTTCTAATAACAAATTTATATAGGCACGATCTTTGCTATTCAACGATAGCGAAGACATAGTCGATTTAACATAAATTCCTGTTAATGGAATGATTAATTTTGATACACGATTTGAATGGCGTAACCAGGTTGAAAAAATTTCATTCATTTTTTCTACTAATTGTTCATCTGATTGTGACGGAGTCAAATACATCATTGGCTTCATTGTTTTAGGATGACTTATATCATAAACTAACGTTAATTTAAAACCATTTGATACACGTTGTACTTCATGTTGACAATTATTATAATAAACAATATAGTGTAGACTATTTGCACTATTTTTTGAAAAATCATAAACGTATCTTTCTTTTTTAACAATTAAATGATCCTGACCACCTTCGTATGTTGACGGCAGAACGACAACTAATTTTCCTAATGTACCATGTGTCTTTTCTTCAATTTCATACGGTTTTGAACACGAACCTTTTCCATATAAGACTAATTTTATTAATTTAATATCTAACTGATTTTGTTTAATCAAGTCATCATTTAAACCCAAATCAGTTGGTATTTTTGATTTCATGTCTTCGATTAATTTAGAATTCCATTGTGGATTATTTATAAAAAATAACGATGGGGACAATTCCCATCGATCAGCAATCTGACAGAGAAAAAGAATGTAGCCAGTGTGAACATTGTGTGTATGAAGGAAGTGCTAGGATACTAAACTACAGAACTCAATTTGAGTGCCGAGTTCTTTGACATTCTTTTGAGAGACTCTACTAAATCGTCTGCCCATTGTCTCTTTCATCGAAATGTGGAGTTATACATTTCTGAAGCATTGCATTCTTAAACGCTTACTTGCTTACCAATTCAACACTGTTTCCTTTCTTTATTGATGGCCGTGTGCATTTGTGAATAATTGCATAGCCACTATCAATTGTCAGTGGTAACTGAAGAATACCATTGATTGTAGTAAAGCCATCTAATTGCGGATCACATAAATATTCAAACCGATCACCCGCACAGTATACATTCACACATTCGACTTCCTCTAGTGTTGATTTCAATAATTGTCTATAGTTTTGTTCAGTTACTGCAATTGCAGGTGCATCTGTTGTAGTGCTTATTGGCTCCAGGTTTTCAACTAAACAAGGATATAAAGCAATAAAGAAAAATATCATCTATCATACAACAGTTGGCTCTGGATTAAAGATATGCAATTTTCAGTTGGTACGAGCCCTATGTTACATAAAACCGAAAGAACTAATAAACCGAAAGTTCAAAATAATGCATTTCTTAGGAATAACCAACCGCTAACTGTCATTATCGATTTCGCATATAACCAGTAAACAGTGAGTTAAAAATAGTTAAGTTGGACTTTGCGATGATACATAAAATTTAGTTCGCAAAATCCTTAACACTGTTCATTATTATTAAAAACAACTTCCTTAACTAATTGTTTAGATAATAGAAACAATGCGTTAATTAAAGGAAAAAAGTTCATACTTATCAACTGATTTTCATTATCGAAACTTGAGCCAGTCTGTGACTGATCGACATCCAGATCTGAGGCTAATTCAGAATCGTCTGAAGCACTCCATTCCTGATCCAAATCTAGATTCATACTTCAAGTGCACGGAAGGACAAAATCTAAAAGCACAAAAAAATACGCCTGACATCAGCAATAACAATTTGTTCTCTAGATTCAGAACCTGTTTGTAACTAGATGATCGATGACCATCAACTGCACGAACGTTATAAATATGGACATCAACCAATGAGCATCCTCCGTCACGTTGAAAAGCCATCAGCGTCAAATTAAGAGATGTTAGGACATCTCGAGAGTTTTGAAGTCGTCGTTCGACATGAGAAACATCTCTCTAGCACGGTGGGTATCAACTAAAGTCATCGTTTTACGCTAATACGTCTGTAGTGGTCAGTCATCGAATTACTCACATCCAAATTCACGGGTATAGACAGTTGCTTTTTTTCTTCCCATCAGCGTGTTTGAAAATGGTCAGTTCGACAAGTAACGTGATTTTCATACGAGAAAGAACATGACATGACGATAGCCGACATCAGGATTCAGATAGAAACTTATTTTCATCAGTGATTTAGTTAGAAGCTAAATACTCTAAAAAGAAATCGTTCTAGAGAAATTTCAAAGAATAGTTCTGCTCGCCAGCAAAACGTTTCTTATTTTATTTCTGCTCAGTCTCTCTGAGGAATTTGCTGGACGTCATTTCTATGTGTGTCACAAAGAAGCGAAAAAAAAAGCCCGTATACAATGCATTTAACTTTGAAGCTAATAGTGAATTTGCTCCACAGGAGTTTACTATATTGGGCGATCCTTCCTAGAGAATTGCAAACACTTTGCGATACTATTGACCATTTTTTACAACGAAACAGAAAAAGTAGACTATAAGGTATGTATATATAACTTCTAGCACGTTTTTCAAAACTTTTGTCCGCCTTCTCGATGTAGCTATGAATGATAGTGACATTGACACGCGCATTCTTTTGCAAAATTGTCAAAAAAAGGAATAAAAATGAGATCACAATCATAGTCTGTTGTAGAAGTACATAGTATATAATCACATGGAAAAGATACGTTTATTTCGTGCAATTGTTGTTGCTTCAGCGATACAAATTCATTGATTGAAAGTTTTGAAGGAGATTTCATTTCCCGTTTGTTGATACTGTAGAAGGTGTCCCATACTAAGTATGTCTCTAAGGGTCGCCCCTCCGAAATTATCGCCGACACCGTATATCTGATTTTGACAAAACTTTCCAGAAATGTTAGGCACAATGAGTTACGGGAATGAAAATTCTTTTTGTCTCCAAGTCTTACCGATCAGGAATTTTCTAGAGATCAAGGTTCAAAAAGGAAGGTCTTGAACTATTTCCCAAGTCTTTTTAATATACTTCAAGCCAGAGAGTTTGGGTTTGTTTTATTTTAAACTAGATCTGACTACATGGGCTGACCGGCGCCGATTTTTCAATTAAGCCTTTAAGACAACTAAAAACCTCAAAAATTCGAAAAACCCTTTCTGATTTTCTAGAAATCCTCGATTTAACAAAAAACTATGACCTAATTGAAAAATCGACGTCGGTCAGTCCATGTAGTTCGATCTAGTTTAAAATAAAACAAACTCGAACTCTCCAGCTTGAAGTATATTAAAAAATCTTGGAAAAAACTTAAGGTATAACTCGCATGGAGAGAAAATGCTGTGCATCGGTTGGTCCATTTTAGGACTTGTAGGCAAATGCTTGTAACTTTTTGACGCAATGCCATACAGAGTTGTGCGAGATCTTAAATTGAATACAACAGTTTGCTGTACGGATCTACGCGTTCAGAAAAAATGTAATTGCATAGGTATCCAGGAAACAACTATTATTTGAGGATTATTTCAAAATCGATTTTTTGACCGAGATTCATCATTTCTATAATTCCTTGTCCAAAACATGGTAATTCTTTTTTTCTTTTTTGTTTAAACTCAACACTAAGGAGGAATTCAAGGGATTTAAAGATGGTCTATGTTAAAATTTCTTTTCATTCCGTTAAAAGCTCCAAAAACAAAAATACAATGTAAAAATAAGCGAGTCTGATATAGTTGAAGATGTCAAAGATGCCGGATGGAATGAAAGTAAATGTTGTAGTTTCGTTTGTTTGTATTGTAGTTTTTTGTTATGATTTTAAAAAAGCTATTTTATGTTTTATAGGAAAAGAAAATTGCAACAAACTGCACTCATTTTGCGATTCGAATCTATTTTATTAAACAAATTGAAATTAAGAAGAATAAAAAATGTCATTACTCTTTTGAAATGAACAAAGTTCCTTTCATTACAGTAACTGCGTGTCCACGTATGAGAATTCTTCCATTTTCTTGATTTAATTCACACTGCAGTTCACCACCTCGTTCACTCGATTGATATGCATCTAGGGTGGTTTTATTCAATAATTTAGACCAATAAACGCCTAATACCGTGTGCGCACCACCAGTAACAGGATCTTCATCAATACCATTCCACGGTGCAAAATATCGTGAGAAAAAATCATATTTCGAGTCGTTTCCATTCGTTGTTACAATAATACCCATAATAAACTCCTTATATTGTTCACCGAAATTTATAGTTGTTAAACTAAATGGTTTCAAACTGAGTAAATCATCAATACTCGAAATATAAATTAATAATTTCTTTGTACGTTTACATAATTGAATATCTATAAAAGAAAGTAAAATATAGTATCGAAAAATCGATATAAACGTTTGATACCGTTCTTAGTTACCCTTAATATCTGATTTAATACATAATTTTTGTTTTAATTCTTCAACTATTGTTTCTGACAATAATATTGGCTGAGGTTGTCCTTGAGGAAAATCTAATTCTAAAAAATTTTCTTTTAATTTTCTTACTTTTAATTGACCAACATGCTTTGTTTCAAATATCAATTCATTGCTTTGAGAAAGATGTTGATCAAATAATATGTGAGCGGTTGACAATGTCGCATGTCCACATAGAGGTACCTCATTTTTTGGTGTGAACCATTGTAAAAAATAAGTTGATGTTGATGTCGAAGATTTTGTTATGAATGCTGTCTCAGATAAATTCATCTCTTTAGCAATTTTTTGAAATAATTGATCGAAATCATCACTATGTTCATCATTCATAAATGATAAACAGACACAAGCCGGATTTCCTTTAAATGGATTTGTGGCAAATGCATCCACGGTAAATATTTCAATCATCTATGAGGAGAGAAATAATATATTTATAGTGAACATTCATGGTATACTCCGTTCTACTTTAAATACTCATGTCAAATTACTCTCTATAGAACAGAGTATTTTAAAGACTCAGAGTTTCATAAGGAGCTTAAATAGATTTTCGTGTGTATTATTATTCCCTGTTAAAATCAATGTCTTATGGGATGAAAACCACGTGAGATTTTCCTACATTGTTGTCAATTTGAATGAAGATTTTGTTTTCGTAAAATATTCATGAAAAAAAGATGTTGAGTTTATTTTGCTGTTTCGTGAGTTATATGCACGCATTTAATGTAACTAGAACGTGTAATTTCTTTGTATTTATTTCTCTTTCGTTGTATATAGTCTAGAGCCAAGAGAAAAGAGAATAAGGTTATCTGTGTCATTCTTAAATATGTAAGATGAGATAATAAAACACACAACTCTTTTTCAATGAGTTAATGTATGACAAAGAGTGTTTTAAAAATTTTACATTAATATGTTTCAAACCAAAGATCAATGGTAATAACATTGCGAAGTAGCAGTTAACTGGAGAAGATATTAAATAAGCAAGAGATGTTGGAATGATGCGTGTGATTCAAACTGGTAAATATTTTTTGTAGAAAAAAAGTGAAATTGTATTAATTGAACATGACAGTGATAATAATTTATCTGAATTCAAAACAAAATTAGTGAATAATCAAATACTATGATAAAATATTCTTTGATATTATTCGTATCAGAGCAGTTGATGATTACTAGAGTAAATGACTTAAATTTGCATTTATCGCATTTATGAGATGGAATGCTGTGATTATCTCCTATGTAATCATTTCAGTTCTTCCACAAGATAAATACACTACATCATATGACCATTGTCAATAACACCCTTCTTTGAAAAGAATAAAAATTATAGTGTACAATTTAATCGAGATCTTTTAACGTTTTTCTACCTAATTTTCACGGTTTATTTTCCTCAGGAAAATCACTTCATTCAACGACTAAATAGAGATGAAAGCAAAGAAAAAAAAGAACAAATAATCATACGCGTACCTTATGATAAGACGTTGTCATATACGAGATAATCGTATCGGTTAACACGAATGTTTGTGTCTGCAATTAATTCAATATTTTTATCGTTTATATTTATTAGGATCATAAAATTCTTTTGCGATTTTATGTGAAAGTTGAATTAAGATGTGAATAATACAGTTCATTTAAAATCATGAAGTTTGACAGGTTATGAATTTTTAATATGAAAGACTGTTTATCTTGTCGGTCATTTCACGCCCATAGTGTGCCTTTGATAAATTGAAAACAGTCTTAGATTTACACATACTGGAAAACGTTCATATGGATTTTCAAGTAAACAAAATACTGAAACTAGGGCATAGACTTGTTTATTAATTAATTTTATCAATGATTGATTGTTTCATCTATCTTTTTTAAAAAAAATACAGAAAACAAAAATGCAGAATAGATAATCGGAAAATGTTTGTCTACACATTAAAACTCTCACCACATCCACACGTTCCTTTAATATTAGGATTATTAAATATGAATTCACTTGATAGTTTATTTTGAACAAAATCCATTTCTGTTCCCAATAGTGATAATTGTGCTTTTGGATCAATTAATAGTTTAATACCATCTTGAACAACTTCTTCATCCATTTTTTTCTTTTCTTCTACATAGTCTAATGTGTACGATAGTCCATTGCAACCACGTTGTCTTACACCGATACGTAATGCTATGGAATTTGGTTTTTGTCTCAATAAGTCTTTAACACGTTTTACAGCTGATTCAGTTAATGTAATGGCGGCTCGTGTTGCACCCATTGTTAAACGTTTACCTTAAATAAACATAAAGAATATCGTAAAAATTACTAAACATCTAGTATAATACTTCAACATACCTTTAATAGCTCGAACACTTGATGATACTAATGTTGACGACATTATTTAATTGAAAATAATGTACCGCACGAACAACTTTATTCAACGTTTGAATTTTTAACAACTCGAAAAGTTGATTTAATCAATTCGTCTTGATAATCAAATTTTTTAAAAGTTTTAAAGAATCTTTATAAATAACAATTCGTAGTTAACATCACTAGTACTGATGTTGGTAAATTTTTCATTGCAGATAATGATCTGAATGTGAATCTACTAAGACAAAGTTGAAATGATTTTAATAATAAATTATTGTAATTTTTTACTCGCATCAGAAGTAAAAAAATAATGTAGGAAGACATATTACAAAAATAATGTGACAATTTAATTCTTATTAAAAAACTATGCCAGCAATACAAGAAAAAACAAATAAAATAGCGTTTTCCATTGTTTTTTATTGAATAAACTGAGTAAGTATGTATAAGATGGAAAGAAGAAAAAGTAAAACCTAACAACAACAACAAACACTATAACAAGAACTAACATAAAAATAGTAAAAAAGACAAAAAAAAACTAACGAACGGAATTTCGTTACTTTATTTACACCACTTTATTTTGAATTTCCTAGATGGTTCGATCAATTTCTTCTTTAATTTGATTATTACGCCAATCTAAGGATATTGAATCTAGATGATTATCAAAGTCAACTAATTTACGATGAAAATTCCGTTGTACTAGTGATAAGGCAATATGAGCATGTTCATCGCTTACAGTGTGCCTAGTAAAAACAAAATCGTATTCATTCTTTTGATGAAAGTTTTCCTACTTACATAACGGATGCATCTTTCCAACTTTTATCAATGAGTGATAAAACATTGTAAAATCGATCATTTTCGTCTAAATCTGTTAAACGATTATCGATCTAAAGCGACCAACACAAAATGATCACGTTATTTTGTTTTAATATTAAAAATTATCTCACCATAAACAGAAGTGCATCTGGATTATTTTCCTTAATTTTTTCCATAATTTTCATTGCGATTAAATTTGGTCTAAAAATTTTAAATATGCATAATCTATAGTAAAAGTTCTACCTAAAAAGCAAATACATTTACTTAATATCTCAGATGTTCACTGAGTCTTATATTCAGCCACACTTTGAAATTACTTCCGATCTATTCACCTCGTCTTAAGTGAAGAAAGACTTTTTTCCTCTCCTTAATGCAAATATCTACTCCGACAACGTGTACACGAGACAGATGACTACAATAACCTACTGTGAATCGTTTAAATTTTCATTTGCTTGATAATAACCACTAATTATTAGATTACGTTTCGAGCAATAAGCATCAATCTATAAGTAAAAAATGAATACTTAGAATAGCCGAATCAAGAGCGTTAACAAAACCGCCATCTTTACTTGTGTTAATGAAATTTCTAACATTGGTGTGAGAGATAATATGCCGTGAAACAATGGCACACAGTCAACAAAATGCAAAATTAAATCGGATTTTTGACTTAATAATACACCATTCACTGACAATTCAGGATATTTTGCTAAATGTAAAAACATTTTCGAATACGCAAGTGAATTTATCTCAGAATTCATCTTTGCAAGTGCTTCACTTAATCTGAAACAAATGATGT
This sequence comes from Didymodactylos carnosus, assembly GCA_905250885.1. Lineage (NCBI taxonomy): Eukaryota > Metazoa > Rotifera > Eurotatoria > Philodinida > Philodinidae > Didymodactylos > Didymodactylos carnosus. Next base: position 14,031 of record CAJNOQ010000672.1, read on the forward strand.
TGATTAAACATGACTACTGAACAGCTAACACGATAACAGAAAAGAACGAACATTCGCGAACTTTCGAAAGAAGAAATAGATGAGATTTATTAACGGGCAAAGTGGTAAGAAATTGTCAATTTACAGCTCATGATAGCATGAGAAACTGGCTGTCATCTTTGAGCTACCTTAATCGTGCAGCAAGTAAAGCAAAAAACCGTGTCATAACGGTGAAAATGTATGCCAACGTTATTAAATTAGCTAATCTATCGATGACAACACTATAAACAAAACACAAGCTTTAATGGTGCTAACCTAGCGGCTTAAACGTCAAAAACGGATGCATGTTTTAACTGCCATTTTATCCGTTCTTACCTGACATTTATTAGAATGTTTTAAACGTCTGTATGATTTGGTATTGGGGAATGAATAGCCAGTGGGCAGGGTTTGAGTTTGAAAAAGCGCATTTTGCTAAAGAATGGTGGAAGAAAATGTGTTTCATTTATTTCTCTCGGAAATACCTGTCTGTAGACTGATCCATATAATGACTTAAATTAAACGCACTTTTATATAGATTATCTGAACTGAATTCACTGAATCAATATTTTAAATTATATGAAGATTCTAATTAAGAAACTCTTTATAATTCTCGATTTTTTCAAGAAATTCATTATTTTTAAAATAAACACATTTTATATTTTACAGATGCCATTTTCCCCACAATGATGTATTTATCTCAAAAATAACGAATTTCTTGAAAAAAGCGAGAATAGCAAAGAATTTCTCAATTAGAATCTTCCTCTAATTTAAAATATTGAGTCAATGAATTCAGCCCAGATAATATATATGCAAAGTGCATAATCTTGGTTATCATACATCAGTCTACATACTATTCGTTTTAGATTAAAGTTTTTTTATCGAATGCTTTTCCAGAGTTCTGGCTCTTCACATAGCATTGTGCTATTTAAACGGTCGTGGACTTGCGCATTAAAATTGTACCATTACTTCTGAAAAGAAAGAAAGCAGTTGATCCAGCATTGTCGCCATACCCCGTTTTTTAGTGGAATTATTGCTGACTTTATTCCGGTTATTTTTTTCTCAGTACTAAGTGTATCCCCGATTCCTTAGATGTATCTTACATTCAAGCTTTTGCCTGAAAGACAGTGACTAATGGTGGATTTTTGTGGAAGCTGGCAAAATTTTAAAGTATTTATCTTTAGTTATAGTTTGCAACGTTGTTCTACTGTTTTCGCCACGAATTTTAAGTTTTATGTATCGCTTATTTCTGCATATTACTTTTTTACATGAGGTTAACAGCAACAACACAACAAGGAATGTAACAAGGAAATATAACAAAGATTATATTTGCAAGTGAGATTTTTGTAATAAAAATATAAAAGCTAATTATACTTGACTATGATTTGTTTGCAAATCACATAAAGTAAGAATAATTCATTTTAAAACACGCGGTAAGAAAAACCCGACACTTAAACCTCAGGTTGGCGGGACCTGACGGAAAAAAAGCGCCAAAAATCGTCATTTTGGCGTCAAGTTGGATGTGTTTTTTAAAGTACGACACATAACCAGGTTATCCGACGATTAAATTAAACCGTCAGGTTGGAACGGTTAATACGTGCGGTTCTTTTACAGTGAAGAAACTTAGACTGAATGTATAAGAATCAACAAATGAAAGCGTTTTTTCATTAATAGCCGTAACATAACATCATTACACACGTTGTTTCCTTTTAGCTCCAAGAAGCCAGGATTAATGCGAACTGATGTAGATAATCTCTTCTTGGAACTACTATTTGGAGTGGAAAGGAAACAACGCATTACCATTGCATAACACTTCATTGCGATCAGCGTTTTCAATAGGAATTTTTTCAGAGTGGGACTTTCCACTTTGCTGTTAGCGTCAAAGTGGGATTTTTCACTTTGATATGAAACGTAAAGTAGAAAAAATGGGAACAGTTGAAATTTTTGTCTAATAGCGGCTAAAAGAGATCTTTTTATCGTCGCAGGGGTTTCGTTTTATCACTTTCGATCAAATAGACCGAAATTAACTTCTCTAACCAGATGAATTACAAATTTAACAACAAATATTTCAGATGACTCATCTAAAACAAAATGTAACTAAAATAATAGCTATAAGTTGAACACTTCTGAAAAGAAACGCTACAAAACTTGTATACGTTTAGACAGAAGTCACAAATCCTTTTTGACTAATATCCTGTTGATGTTGATCGTCAGACACGAGCCATGGCGTATTGTGATGAAAAGGAGAGGATTAAACAGATATTATACTAGTTCTCTCGCTCACAAGTGTTCAACAAACAGAGATCGATGGGTTAATTTTATAAGGCAGAAAATATGAAAAAAGATAAAGTGGAAGTTTTCAAAAGCAAAGTGGGATATACTTTTCTCAGTGTGAAAAACAGAATGGAAATTCATTATTCAAAGTGGAAATCTATTTTGCTCTGATTTGTCCCACTAATCATTAAACACACTGGTTGCGATCCTTACAAACCTGTGTAAAATAAAGATAAAAAGATAAATAAAAAAGTTAAATTATCCGATTTAATTTGTGAAGATGGCGGTCCAACCAATCAAATCGGACAATTTATCTTTTTTATTTATTTTTATCTGTATTTTGCACATCGGAGCGATCCTTGCTCAGTTACCTTTTCTCTAACTCTTGATTAGGTATTGCCGATGTCCAATACAAATTTAATAATGAGCCCTGTAGAAATAACTGCGCTGTCATAGTGACAGCTATCTTAAGGATGTCACTTATATCAGTTCTTAAATTGGCAAAAGCACAAAAGAGATAAGAAAGAATGCAACAGCTGAGTTATATTTAGTATTTTCCAACTGTTTTTTCGGTTTGTCTGGATGTAACTGATATATTACTTTATTCGTTTTACTTTAACGTACATATTCTCTCTCATAAAAACATATGAAAACTACCCGCTTTTTATCCGCAACGATTCCAGCCGGGAGACCGTCATATTCGGATCGGGCATGTCGAGAAACCTTTTTCACCTAAGTTTGAGCTTGAAGGAAGACAAAAAGTTCTCCTCGAAATTTTTGCCTGAGGTCCCCTGCCCCTCAGATGGTTTGCCTAAAATTTTGAACAAAAACTTTTTTTCTCGAAACACATCGAATTATATATCATTCAATGCAGTTTTTCGCATAGATTCCGAATATCACATTGGTTTTGCATAAAAATGCTTCTGAACGTTTAAAAATTAAGTTTTCGACTTTTTTCGTTCTGCATATATAAGTTCGTGTTCACTAGCTGTGAAAAAGAGAAAATATTTTTTTCTTCGCTCTTTTCTCACTTCCCATATGGTAAAACACGTTCTTATTTTTCTAGCGTGTCATCGATATAAGAACATTTAGTCGATTTTTATATTTTGTGATTTCAGTGAGCAAAAGCTGTCTCTCAATCACATACTGATAATTTACCAGTATACGTCAAATTTTAAGCTCTATCCGAATTTGACTGTTTGGCATTTCGGAAACACGCGCAATCCGGAATAGATGGCTTTTTAGAAAAATTTAATTAAGACAAAGCTCGTTTTCAGATTTAACTGCCAAATTCTAAGTTTTAGTTTTAGCTCATTATATCGAGCACGTAAAATTACATATGCTTAACTATTTTTGCACTATTCTTTTAGTCTTTTTGAGGCTTTTTTGCTGTTGAACGGAAATTAAACAAAGAAGTAATTTAGATCGGTATACTTTAAAGGAAAAGCATTTAAGAGCCTTTTTTCTAGAGTAAGAAATAATCAGAATGTTCAGGATATGATCAGATACGTTTCTTGAATACTTCAAACGCCAATAGAAATTTGAACTCATACTTTTATCTTCGAATAGTTTCTGAGAAAACTTCTGAAATTTCTCAAGCAGGTTTTCACTTAATTCATGATGACACCAAAAAGCACAAGTTTTATGAGCAAGAAGATTCCCTCTCTAAAGTGTACTTTCAGGCTAATTTCACCATGTTTTAGCCGGCTTTCTCTTCGGGAACATGATGGAATTCATTTCAGGTTGAACTAGAGATTTAGCTCAAAACTAGTAAATCCACAGCAACTTTATTGACATCTCTTAACTCTTCGACTGTTAGCCGAACCAAGTCTTATTGTCTGTTGTCCTTTCAGTATCAAAGCATCAGTATTAAATACAATTGATTTTTCTGGTTTTCATTTTCCAATGAACCGCTATCCAAACATATGGCGTTCCTTGAATTAAATCGACGATCTGTATTTGCATATTTGTCTATTTGAAATAGACAAATACGCAAAGAGGGCAGGCTATTACTCATCAATATTATATCAATAGTTTCCTAAAACTACTTGTCAACGAAATGAGAAGGCAGGGATTATCACATAGTACTAATACCATCAAAGTTTATCATGACAGCGTTCGACAATATACTCATAACAACATTTTTACTATCTCGAACCAGAATGTGTCATAAATATTTTACATCCACCTTATTCCACGGGTCCGGTACTTTTTCTAATTGATAAACTTAATCAATCAAACGGTCCCTAATAATGGCATTGACTGCCGTAACCAAAATGATGAACTTTTTAATCGAAGATGATCTGAAAAAATTTCCAACGAATGTCTTGAAATAAACTGATTGTGCGTGGGTATTCATGACTTCTAGCTCAAATACTTGCTGAAGTAAAATCCTGATTAACTCTATTCTGTGACGTTTTATCTGTAAATGCCAGTACTTTTGGTATGACCTAAGTATACTCAATTTTCGTCTTCTCCTATTATTCCGTATTTTCTGCATCTACAAGGTACTGCTGGAATCATATTCGGAAAGTTTGAGCTCATTCAAATCGCTTTTGATTGATTGATTTCAGATTGCTTTCTGTTACAAAAAATATGCCCTCGAGTTTCTTCTTTCGAGTGGCGAAAACCGCAACTCTCTATCTGAAGATCAACTTGCGAAAGATCAGAAATTACAAAAGAATAATAAGAATAAAAATTTATTTTCCGTTTTGTGAAAAATAAAAAATAAGTTTAAAACTAACAAGATGACAAAAAGAATAAATTAACATTTTCTAGATGCATTTGGATATCGAAAACGAATATCTTCTTTGAATTGTTCGTACAACAATTTTGATGTTTCATCATCAATTAATTCTGTTGATTGCACCTCATTTTTATCAAAAAAACCTTTACGATATAAAAACACATTATTTAACACTGCATAGTCATAACCTGCCAGATAGGTTTCACAACACTAGAAATAGTAATCAAAATGAGTTAAACTGTCGGAGTAAGAGATGAATAAATTAAGTCTTGAAATATACAGTGAAGACTTCTAAGGCTAACATTACGCAAGATACATTGATGCTTTTTCTGATACGATTATAACTTACTCGATCAAATATTATATTTCTGTACACTATGCTCATCTCATTTAAAAACTATCTCTCATAAAAATATATTTTTTTAAAACTCATTCTATCCTTACTTGACTAATCCTAGCGTGTGCATGTTGTTTAAATCGTTGATCATATTGTGGCACATCAATCGGTCCAACATACAAAGGTTCCCATGGTGTTGAATAGTGTGGTCTAAACAGCGGTATAACTTGATCATTTTCAACAGCTTCTTTCCATGCCGTATAATTTGTTAACAGTTGACATTGTGGACAAATATTCGTTTTATACGGTTGAATTTGTTTATCATTCCACGATAGTATTAATTCACGCTTATTCTGAGGTAACGGTTGTATTTCTAAGATATTCGAATGAATTTCAAACACGGGTAAAACATAGACGGTACGATTTAATTTTTCTTGACTGTCAATGGATGTAAGAAAGAGAAATAGATCGTGAAATAAATCGGGAGATGGAATAATATCGATATCGAGAGTTAAATGGTAGGAAACATTGAAACCCTGACGCGCAACATTTCTTAAGAGATTGCTTGGATAAGGAGTTGTATCCATGTCATCAGTATGATTAACATAACGAATATGTGCACAATTCATAGCATATTTAACGTCACGAGAATGTTGTTGACCAGAGAGTGATTCTAAAAAATAAACATTGTATATTCACATACTAGTACAACAAAATATAAAATAAAGATAAATATGATTTGATTTGAATAAAACTAAATTATATTCTAGACTTTATCTAAAATAGTGATATATTTACCATGAACATGTAATCTACTTCGGACAGATAGTTCTGCAGTTTTGATTACATGTGAACAAGAATCTGTCGACGAGCATTTTTCTCCAAAACTAACTTATAGCATTGCGCTTACTTTCATAAGCTGTTGCTGATATGACTAGATGTACAGATAAATGCTTAAATATTTTTCTATTACATCTTAGCCACATTGATGCATAATCAATATGATTTGATGCTTTTGTTCCTTTAATATATAATGCAATACTGATCGGATTCGGCCATAATTTAGCATATAATACGAGCAAATTTAATTGTTCAACGTTACAATGTAAATTTAATGATAATAAATCTGTACGAATTGTAGATTTACTACGATATTTTAGAAAATTTGTTACGATTAAATAATTTCCTGATGAGTCAAAACGTTTCTCGGTTTCAATTTGTTTATAATGGGGACGAGTATCTAAAATGGAATAAAAAACAACAAACAAATAATACATAGAAACACGACTCAATGAATATTCAAGAATGAACATACCGTGATCATAATCTGTTTCATGAGTATCGTCTTGTGTAAAAAAAATAGTACTAAACAATGTTACATTGATTAAATTCATAATCAGCAGAGTAATAACGATAATACATATTATTTTTAGTATTCGAATTAGTCTTGATTTTGTTTGACAATAAGTACGATAAAAACGTTTTGTTCGTAAATAATATCGATACACTACTGACATAATTTTCTTCTATGTTAAATTTCTGTTACAATTTTTATATACAACAATGTCAATAATTAATTCAAACAGAAATTAAACCACTTATTTTGTGTTTCGTCAGCGGCTTCAGATAATAATACTAAATCACCTTCAAACTCGTCTAGTAAATCCAAAAGACTATATCTATTTTTTTATTTGTCTTTGTTTACCTTATGTGTTGGTACTACTCCACTGGCTGTTTGATTTTTGCCCGTTTCACCAATACCACCACTACACAACGTTACTGATGAACTAGTAACAACACCTGAACTACTATTACTTGTGACAGTCGTTACTAATAAATGATGAGAATTTTGATTAATGTTTAGATTATCTAAATGTGGTAAATCATTGAGTAGCCAATTATAATTGATGAATGCTAATTTTTGATCGTCATATATACAAAAATCATCCATAATAACGAATTTAAATTAGATTTGAACATAAAGGAAAGAAAAAGCAAAGGATGTATCTAAAATAGTAAAAACCGATAAAAATTAGCAGTCAATTACACAGTCTAGTTGAACACTAGTCTTTATTAAAAAATGATTTGCTTAATACTTAGGTAAAATCTTTACTCTAAAATGGGCGTACGAAAAAAACTTTATATATGACATCATTAGTGATGAATATAAACTTAGAATGTAGATAATTTATCTGTAGAGCGTATAATCCATAGTAATATACTTGGTATCATTAGAGTAAGTAAATTGAAAATTTCAAAATTTTAAGTATTAATTTTTATCAAGTTTTGATTTTATTTCTATACACTCAAATATGCAAGTTTTGTTCTTTTTTGACACAATATCACAATAATATCTTTATAATACATTACACAATACATTTTTTCTTATTTAATACCACATGATCCTTTTTACATGAACCATGGATAAATATTTCAGTTAAAAATTGATAACTGGAATCCTCTGTTCTCAATAAAGATATATGATTTAGAATAACCAAATAGTTATCATTTTGAGCACTAAATACATATTTGTTAAAGCAATCCTATATTAATTCAACAAATGTAAGATATTTTAATCTTTCAATCTGTTTTATTATATAGAGAGAAATTGTTAGAGATTGAAGCGAGACGTGTTTTTCATCTCGTCTCGCACAATGGGCATCAAGGTGGAATATTAGCAAAAAAATGGGTGTCGATATATTTCAAGTTTCATGAATGGATAATAAAGTATCTGTTCCTATAAAAATATTTTTTCTCTCGCTTCTTAAGTTATAATAGTCGTACAAATTACATTCTTGCAATATGATAAATGATTTTTTATATTAAGAACGGTTTTAGATATAAATTTAGCCATATCCGGCTACTTGATAACGAAAGAATTTGCAAATATGAATATAAATGTAATGAGAGAAAAGAATATTTTTTATGTTAACAAACTTCTCTGTAATAAGTGTAGTGTAACGGGTTTCCTCTTTTTTTCCTCTTGAATATTGCTCAAACTTATAGCAGAATGTTTGTCTACATCTAGTATATTAGTGGTACATGCGGAAAAATCTATACAAAACAAGTATAGAAAATCGCATGTTAATCTATACGTTTTCTTTTTTAAATCTGACTTTTCAGTTAAATTCATTTTTTTCATTCGGAAGCATTAAGAGTATCACTCACTCTTTTTATCTTGTTGCTACAGGTGAAAGCAACGGTACGACTGATCATAAATTTATATCCAAAATAGAACATTGGAAAGAAAATCGATTTAACTCTGACTTATTTCTAGAAAGCTTTGAATAGAGTTTTCTAGAAATTTAGTTATTAACCGGATTACACTACTAATCTCCTAAGAGTTTATCTGATCGGACTGCAAACTGTAACTTAGATACTTGGGACGATATTTCAAATCTTCGAAATTTTGTTTTTTGTTTTTAACTTTTCCTTCTCGAGTTAGTTATACGTTTTTTAAAGCAAAAATCTTAGGTTTTCATAAAACTTTCTTAATTTATTGCATAACTTGCGAAGGAAAAGTCAAAAACGAAAAACAAAAATTTGAAAGGTTTAAATTAACGTCCCAAGTATCTGTGGTTCAATTTTGAGCTCACTTAGATGCAGTTTGGATGAGATTGCAATGTACGTGAATTGGAACTATCAATGTGTTTAGGATTACAACCAACATTAGATAGATCTTTTTCTCAGAATATCTGCAGTGATGCTCACATCTCTGGAAAAAAACATTAGATGAAATCTTCATACCGTTTTGACAAAAAAGTCGTAGATCAGAAATGATCTTATTTTGCAGCTCAGACTCTACATCTGACAACACTCGACTCAAAATCGAGAAATTTTTTAAAAAAGAACGTGTAGATACCCTTAAGGAAAAACTAGTGTTGCCGAAATTTGAATGAAAAACCGCACTGGATGATCTACAAAACAAAAATTATTTCGAAAATCGATTCCAATCAAAAATTTCGATTCTGACAAAACTTAAATATTACATTTTTCCCTATTAAAAGAATATGTTGACCACTAAAGAACCATACTAAGACAGAAACAGAGATTTATATAATTATTAATGATATGTTCGACTGATAAACTAGATGTGATCAGCCGCACAATTAAAATTCTTTCTCATACCCATGGGGATATTTTGTCGAAGTTTCAAGATGTTGGGGTCATGCAGTTGCAACATCAAATGTGTGGTCACCAAAAGTCTCAAATTATTTTTTTCGAATGTGGGACAAAATGGGGGACGCTTATTTTAAGGAAATAACGTTATGTCAATCTAAAATACCCGATGAGCTCAACCAAAATCACATATTACAAATAACTAAAATCAATATTATAAATTTTTTAACCATTTACCGTTAGAATTACACTGTCATTTCTTCTTACAGTTCTAATTTAGAGCTCATTCTTTCAAAGCTAATTTTTCAAATTTCAAACAATAGATTTTTCCTTTTAATTAGGTTTTATCGACAAATTCATATCACACATCTGATAAACCCTGGGAAGTGCACGACAGAAAGAGTGATGGTTTTGGAGACGGCTCACGAATCTCAGAATAACTCTATTTGCTATAAACTATCCAAACACTTATATGATAATGATCTTAATGACAAGATATGCTAAAGAGGGCATAAATCTTTGCATATCATGTAATAACCCGCCCATCTTTTTATCACAAATATGACGCTGAAGTAGCAGGACTTCAAATAAAATTGCCAGTGGGGGACGAAATACGTCCCCCATGGGAGATTTATTTACTGGAGGGACAAAATGGTCGAATGGGGGACATCAGAGAACCCTGGTGAACACGTGTGAACTTTTTATAAGTTCACACACGTTCACAAGCGAGAATGTCTTTTCATGTGTGTTCACATACGTTTTGTTTTTATCAGTAACCACATGCGAAGAATATGAGGCGAAAAGTTTTCGTGAACAGCTCACGTGTTGTCACAATGGAATATATTTTTCACGTGTAATAAAATTATAACACACTATTTATTATACGATATTTACTTGTGACCACAGTTCGTTTCGCGATATTTACGGGTGTACAAGCCGTTTTATATACTAAAATTTCCCCATGAGTAATGAAGTGGTATGCTGCTTTTCTATGTGGATCAATCTTTTTTGTTTTCATACTTGTACTACACAGCACATTCCATGCAAACGACAGAAATTGGTGGTTATTCGTGTTAAAATATAAAGAGAGAGAGAGTTGAATAGTAATAATTGATTTACGCATCAGTGGTTAAATCAATGCGTAATCGAACGTGTTAGTTATTGATAAGGGTATCGAAAACAGTATTTTATAGTTGTGAAATTAATGAAATACATTATTCACATAAGAGTATACGAATAAATCAACGAACAATTCAATAAACAAGTGTGCTATTTGAATTGATATTAAACCTCAGAAAAGTTGCATAAAGGAAAGAAAGAAGTTTGTGTGTTCCCTTAGAATGTTGAAATTTGGCAGAAGTTCTCTATCGTAACAATATTAAAGATAGATAGTTAAAATTTCATTTTGATCTGAACGCCAACAGCTTCAATTTTCAGTTATCCATCTATGATTAACTCAATATTCAACATTTGTCTATAACTACACACTGTCAATGTAGATGCAGTGTAGAAATAATTAATGTTCTAATATTTTTTAAAAAAATATTCAACGTCTGCACTGAAATAAGTTGGACATGTCTCGAAAAAGGTAACTATTTAAATGAAACAGCAAAAGAAGGTGTACCTAGACCACTCTGGGATAGTTGGATAACGTAAACATTAGACAAAGTTATAGACAATTGCGATAGAAAAAATTGAACAAAGAACACAGCTAATTTACGACAAAAACCAATGTCTTCCTGTTTTACTATGAAACGCTCGGATGACGATTAGTATTGCGGTAAAACAAACGCATGTATATATGTATGTTTCTTCTATGAAAGACAGTGATATCATTTCTTAATTTTCTCGTATTTGCTCATTTTTCGACGACTGCAATTAGTGCTCAATTATTAAAAAACGATCGCTAGTAGAAAACGATACCAGAATTACACCAAAAAAAATCGAAATCTCATATTGGAAAAAAATGACTTATGTGTTTTTTCCGATTCTACAAATAATTTTAGAAGAAGTTAACATTTCAACTTCGTGATGTCTAAACACTTCTTTCTTTAAATGATATTCGAAGTAGAGTCAGGAAAATTCCTGGTCTATGCAATGATTTACAGACTCTTGTATAAACAATTATACAATAATTACGGGAAAAGTTTTCTTTCGACATTTCGATATACAATTGTCCATACTGTTTGACTTTCCAATACTCACTATTTGCTGTACCAGATTATCCATTGTACGAATTCAATTCTTGTCGACTTTTGTCGTTAATGGTGATCGTAACAGGTGAAGGATTCAGATGATTCATAAGAACATTTACGGTTCAATCAAACAGAAACATCTCATACGTAGCAAGAGAAAAATATCGAGAGCTAATAAACAACTTACCACCAGATCTAAAAAGCTAGCATGCTATGATATTTTTACAATAAACGTAAGATGGTTAATGCCACCTAATATCTATTAATGATAAATCGTCGACGATAAGAAGGACACAGAGATACAATAATTCAATGCAAGGCTTTTAATTAATAAAACGACGAGTAACAGCAAAGACTCATCTTTGATTCAGTTATGTAAAGCATTGCATTCACTCTTTTATTCTAGTTGTTATATATGCTTTTGTGCCATTTATCAATTGAACTTTAAGATTAAACTATCAGAAACTTGGTGTTTTGATTTCTTTATATTATATTGAAAGAGTCATTATCACATTACATACAGCCGTCGCAAAATTAGTCACAGATACAAAAACGTTGTTTGTTAGTCATCAAAGAAGTGCTTTGCAAGATTATTCAAGCGAAGCATAATCTTCGTTGTGATTAGTTGTAAGCGAGAAAAAAAGTATATTTAGATACATATTACTGTTCTTACCCATTGCGGTATTTTTTTAAAATGTTTGTACCACGAGATTGAAAAACTTAAATTTCAATGGACTGACAAGAGCACTATGTCTTAGATATGACATATTTCCGCTTTTTAAAATTTTACCATTGAGAAGCTTACGTTTAAATGAGACAGGCTCTTTTTCTGTTTTCAAACAAACGCAAACTTTTTATTAAAAGATTTAAAGGTGCATTTGCTTTCAAAGAAAAACTGTTTGCGCTTGATTGAAAACAAAAAGCTGAAGAGTCTCTATTCACATTTGACGTGGACCGTCCCTTTCAGGCCTGTTTTTAAACGCCATTCTCTTTTAAAAACCAACGCAGACAGTTTAAAAGAAGAAAACTTTGTGTTTGAACGCAAGCATTTTTAAAACAACCCGAGTCAACGTTCTTGACTTAGACAAAATCCCACGCACTTCCTATCAATTTCCTGCTAGCATCCTACCTAAATCCTGTAAGGATCTTGATAGGATTTCTCTACAATTCGATCAAAAAATGTATAGGTTTCTTACTAGGGTGTGACCATAGCTCCGTGACTCATTAAAATGACGAATCGAACTGAAAACGTGCACTTTCAAAGATGAAAGGATAGTTCTAGGAACAGATCTTTCCTCCAAGACGTACAAATTACTTGACTTATCTTCCATCTTTTTTGGAAACATTTTTCAGACATATTTACTAGTCCTACTTTTCCTATAGCTTTATTAAGAAGAATTACCAATCATCTCCACCATTTATATCAGGTCAGTGGGAACTCTGCAGTATATACCTTCCAAATCCTACCATAAGACATATTATGAAAATTTTACTATATCTTTTATAGCAAGTCTGGATCCTAACATTGAGGATTATCGAGGACCCTACTGTAAGAAACAGTAGCACTAAGGCTGGACATATAACGCTACCATTTCTTATGATAGGATCCTGTCATAGAAGTGTTTCGTATGTGTTTCATATGTGTTCAGATTCACAGTAAGTAAATGCAGCACAAAACGTCTTCGTTAGCTATAGAATTCAGATGGAATTTGTGTCGCCGTTCTTTAATGCTTAATTGTTCGACGTAAGTGAAATTTGTCGTTAATACAAGAGTTCCAAAACATGTCAAAGTCAGAAGCAACTTCTTTCACAATATATAACAACTTCGTAGCACCCCTTCAGACATGCAACGCCTTTTAGTTGCCTCCCTTGTACTTCGTCCTATTCACACACTTATCCGTTTTTTATTTGTTACAAATTTATCACAATAACATATTTCACGAAATTCGGGCCGTTTACGCGCTATGCATTCTGAGTCGCGTCCATATTTGTTGATTCTTGACAAACGGCGTTTTTGAATATCAAACGTTTCTTGTAGGACATCGTGCCCAACAGTGATTTCAAATTGTCCGTGTCCAGGAATGGTTTCTAATTGAAGCTGATACAATGGCATTCGTTGATCTTTACGAACTTGTTTTTCGACAGTAATATTTGATTGTGGATTAAATCCTGGCACACGTCCGTCTTTATCGATCGACTTAACAAATTTCAACATCATGTCATTAGCAGCTAATTCTTGAGCTTTGTGTACTTGGAAGAGCTTGAGCTGAGCACATTCATTTCGAACATCAGATAAATACGAGTTCAAATAGTCGACAACAGCTTGACTAATTTTTTGTATAAGTGGACGAGTTTGATAATCGACAATCGGTGTCCATTGTAAACAAGCACACCAGTGTGACTCGACGGCAGCACTTTCACATGTACGATTATCGGGTATCGGGTGAAATAGCGAATAAGAACGATTTGATTTGGGACGATAATCGCTGTCATCTTGAAAATTGAATAAATTCAAAAACGTTTCATGAATATCGAATGGAGTGGTTAAACGGTGAGAATTCAATCTAAAAACAATTAACACGTCTCTGAAGAAATTATTGATGATTTATGCAAAGGTAAAACACATTAAAGTTCAAACCTTTACCTTAAATTTCTAATTAAATGTGGATATCTTTTATGAAATATCGGAGGCATTCGAATAGACATGAATGGAAGACGTTCTTCGAGCTTTCCTTGATACGATTTTCTCAACTGTGAATATCTCGCACCATGATCTGTCATTATAATTAGCATTGTGTTATCCAAATATCCTTTTGTATTCATATGAACTAAAAAATCGTGTAATTCTCGATCAGCGTACGGTAAACGATTATTTGTATCATGAGAATATTGCGAATGAAATAGAAAAGAAAACTTGGGTTGTATAGGATACATCTCAAAGAATTCTCGCATCCAATTGAGCATGTTTTGATGGCGCGACACCGATCCAAAACAGTAGGGTTTCGTTGTACGCATTGACTCAGCTACGAGGAAAAACGGACGCATATAATGATCGACGGGTGGATCGCGAAAACCTAACAGACGCATTTGAAATGTTCCCACAGATTGACCATCTTCGCCCCACTGAGTTACATAACCATTATCTTTGAATTTGTTCCAGATCTAGTAACGAGAAAGAATCATTTTATACACTAAGAAGATTAAAATTCGTTTTTTGAGAGTTGAAGACAATTTCTTTCTCTAAAAAGTTGCACAAGTTGATCTGTATCATGTTGTGCAGTCATAATGCTCACTCGTGAAGTATTACTTTTAGAAATTTCTGTCACAGTCCACTGTAAAATTTCATGGTACAGACGCATTTTTCATTCATTTTTCTTAAAATATTGTACTTGTACGCACCTTAAACGCGTCTGTACGATGAAATTTTCCAGTGGGAGCTCTTATGTTTTTGCTTAAAATAATTACTGATATTATCAGTTTTATCCCACTTCTTACCCATGGATAACGATCAACAGTTTGTGCACCTTCGTGACCACGGCGTGATTCAGGTAATTCCATTTCTGTTTGACTCGTCAGAATTGGTAACAACGCTGCTGGAGTACCATCCCCAACGATATTGTAGCCTAAACTTCAGCAAAAGAATTTTATTCTTCAAAAAATATTTATTAGGATCTAGGTGTAGATGCTTGCGTTTGTGGGACTGTACAAAAACTTTAGTCTGTCGAAAGATGATCACAGGTTAGAAATAACAACAAATATTTATGGATTATCTTGAGATACAAGAGCAAGAGACCAAAAAATCCGATCAATTACCTATTCCTCGAACACATACCTTTCATGACCACGGCACCCAATTGTTGAATTAAATATGAATAAGTTTTTGGTAAAAGTCTCATAAATGTCATTCGCGATATCGAATCGAAGCCAAACATCAGCACATTATAACCCAAATGTGTTTTGACCATCGGATTCCAAATGTGTCTCATATGTAAGCCAGCATCAAACTGGATTCCACTGTGAATATTACTGTAAATTGATCCATCACGTGCTCGACAATCAGCACGAAAAAAGTCGCTAACTAACGGCATTTTATCAACAACGGGAAACAGACGTTGCCCTTCAACTGTACTAAAATCATCTTTGCCGCGTAAAATTGGACGATAAGCACAGACAATTGGACCGTGTTTATGTAGAGCTTGTTGTGATAAACGAAATGTACCTAAATACAGAAACAGAATTAACAATGATACTAATACTACTAATAGCTTGAGAAAGTAAAGAAGTTAGCTAATCAGTTATAAAACCAGAGAGTAGTGCAGTAGACAATGGAATACAAAAAGTGCGAACAAATCATGTTTTCTTTTCTGTTTTTGTGTAACTTAAGTGAAGAAAGTAAATATTTCAAAGCTATCTAACTAATAGGTTGATTTTACCATTTTCAATGTAGACCCAATTGTGTGTTTTTTCGCATTCCAAATCGCCTTTTACTGGTTGTAAATATTTCCATATATCAGGACTATCGATATCCAATTTTGGATTTTTGCAAGTCAAATGTGACAGATTAAAATAATCTTCTTTTAATAGCTGAATATTTGGCAGTATTATTTGAGGTTGCTGTCGTTTTGATTCAACTAGATCCGATTCATCAACTAGAGTTTGTTCATCATAATCACTATATACATAGAATCGTCCATATGATAAATGACGAAGAACATTTGAAAAAGATGTGTACATTAATAGAAACAATGTACATGTAACTAAACTAAACAAAGCAGTATAACGATATTTTGAATAACGTAAACAACGACGAATCATAGCTTTCTGTAGACGAGTAGATAAAGATGTAGGAAGTAGGTAACAAGTGCAATTTAATTAATAAGTGCTAGTAAATAACAAAAATTCAGGATATTTTTCGTTTTCTTCTTTTATATTTCCAACAATATGAACCAATCATAGGCGAGTTAAAGATGTTATAGAATAATAATAATATGAATTAGCTAACAGTCGAACGTACATTGAATTAATTAATTAATGTTTTTGTTCATTAGCAAGTGCAAGTGATCTAAATAAGTTTAAAATGAAAACGTCTGTTAAATGAGGCAATACTACTAGATTCGATTGTTCAATTACCAACTTTGGAACGTAAAGTTTTCAAAAGTCAAAGTGACATCCTCTGAAGAGCATCAGATTTCTAAAAATTTTCTGTGTATTTTGCAATACAACCTCTGACAATACTTTAGTGACAGACTTTGGAGAGTAGCAGACTTTCTATTCTACAGATTATCACATTTATTTTTAGGTTATTTCCTTTCACCGTAGCTTTCACAGTTTACTGTAGTTGATCCTTTTATCACACGCCTTTTCGTACAGTTAGTAACAACAACCATTCTAAAGAAGTCGATATATCTATAACACGTTCGTTTATTGATGACGAGGGCAGATGATGCTAGTTTCTTGTTAGCATAAGAAATGAGGAGAAGTAGCAACTGACTACAGTCTAAACAAAATTTGTTCTTCAGGTTTTCAAAGAACATAAAAATCGATGGAAATTTGTTTGTCATTTGTCCTAAATAGCGAACTCAAAATTTGTTTTTCGTTTCCCAAAGAACAAAAAAAATCAGTTTTTCACAAATTGAATAACTCATTTTGTGTTTTTGAGAGCTGAAGAACAGAATCTGAGTTCTGTTCGCTATTTGGGACAAATGAAAAACAAAATTCCCATTGATTTTTATGTTCTTTGAAAACTTGAAAAACAACTTTTTTTCAGAGTGTAGGGACTGAAACTCTATGGATATATAGCAAATAGTGTCTGTTAATATTCTCTCTTTCCAGAACAATAAAAGTGATTGCCGTATACGTCTACCTACGCTTGGTTTACGAGTGTAAGGAGATCGTAAACGACTGTATCACACTTTAAACAAATCCATCTTAAATAAGATGGAAGAGAATCAGCGGATTGGAAAGTTTTAAATTTAGACACATGAATCCAACTATTTCGTAAGCGACTTATGCCATCTTATTTCAAGACAGATCATAGGTAAAGTTACTGCGCTTTTCGCAGTACTGCTCGTATTTAGCAAATTCTGAAAGCGGTTTGAACTCTAACTAGGCCAAACTGTGTTTTTCATGCTCAGTTTTGCATGAAAAATGAGGATAAAACATTTTTAGAATTTTAAAAGAATAAACTTAAGACTTTACTTATTATTCAAAATGTCACTCAGTTTTGGTTGTTTTCAAAAAGTGAGTATTTTATAAATGTTTTATTGAAAAAGTGCCTCATCTTTTTTAGTTAACTAACGAATTGAGTAAGACTATTTAGGCTGATATGTTGGACTGGGTGTGTTTGAATCACTCAAGCAACGTAGTGCAAAACTTTAATAAATAGAAATACGAGACCCTTTAACAGCGAAAGACAAAAAAACTGAAACAGGATCCAAGTCACATCTATCTTCAGCATCTGCATGACTGCACTCAAAGAAAGACTATTTTTCTACACATAACTCAGCAAGAGGTTGAAGAAATCACACATTACAAAGTTTATTAAAACAGTTGCCATACATGTCGGGATCGTAAAGTCGTGCTGCTTCAATGACTCGAACAAGAATAAAATCGTAATAAGAGACTCTTTGACTTTATATATATGATCATCTACGCCTTCAGGTATATAAAGAACGATTTTCCGAGCAGAGGTATTATTAGTTCTATTACATCTTTGGTTTAAATCTGATTCTTGTTTTGCTTTCGCGCTGTTCTTGTCCTTTCTCTGTGCAAGAACATAAGCGGATCAGCACTCGAAAGCTGATGTAAGATGCGGATGCGAGTCAGTGGTGGTATGCTTGTTCCGGTGACGTATGATATGCTTACTCATCGATAGACGTGTGTAGTTCTATGACTAGCTAACTGGTTTTCTCAGTGTATGCAATATATCTGGTTCATCTCAAGTGATTATTACAATACTTCTTCGCGCAGTACAATTTCATTAGAATCGATCAATCATGTATATTTTTATACTTCATATGCCTTTTATAATCCTCTTGATCATTGAAGAAACATGAACGTTCAACGCCAGGTCATTGTTTTGTGTCAAAATCAAGAACTCTAATACGACATATCTGGGACAATCAAATTGTATACAAAGAGTTTCTCTAAAACATTTTAGTTCGTTCACCATGCGACGTAAACGACAGTGGATCACGCGTGATATATTTCTACGACTACGAAAACAGGGTAATTTCATGGAGTATGAAATTTCATTGACCATTTCACACATGACTTTTTCTACCAAAATAAATAAACAAAGTCAGAAAAAGTTTTTGGAAAATTTCTGAGGAGACTCGACAGAGAAGACCCTTGACGAAATATTTTTACTCGAGAAGAATTTGTCAAGTATGTCGTTTGATGCAAGTTAGATCACGAATTTAATGTTTTGTTTCCAAGGAAAACGCTTGAGAACTGAAAAATTTTAAAATATTTATTAAGAACCTGATAAGGTCTCTGAAGAGTTTTCCTCTAAAGGACTCTCAGTTTTTTACCATATACGTATAGTTGGAAATACGTGTGCCGTCCTACATATACATTTTAAACTGTTCTTACAGAACGCCAGTCAGACAACGCTTGAGTCAAAATTTCAATTTTGTTCGACTTGTCGTTTAAGTCGCAGAGTGATGATTGATCCTTTATGTATTTATAGTAGCTCAATTCTAATATTGAGGACTAATATTAGGAATGTGATAAAAGTTACGTAAAAAGCGGTGTGATAAAATTCAAAACTGACAAAATTTGACTTGATAAAAATAAAATAAAAAGTAGAAAACTTATCAGATCAAACATTGAAACTGACAAAAAATGAGTGACGTATTTGATCACATATAAATATTTGCTCACATCTTTGATTAATCTTTTTTCCTTACATAGGAACAAAATTATCCGCTCATATTTATGAAAGAAGTTTTTGATCGTTTAAATTAAATAGTTATCAATACAAATAGAATGTCGTTTAAGAAATGCAACCTGACAAAAAATATTTACTCTGGAAATTCCTCTTAAAATAGAATCCTTTTTTTTAATAGAATAAATTTTATCTAAACTTCAAAATTTACAGAAAATGTGCAGTTTCAATTGATAGTGGGTCAGAAAGTCTTCCTAATTAAGGGTACCCCCCCCTCTTTTTTCACCTTGTTGCCAAATACGGAGCACATGTCCGATCGAGTTCAAATTTATACGAGAGATAGAAGAGCGAAAAGAAAATCGATATATTTCTGCTCAGAGTTTTATGACATGATCTTCCATGAGTTTTCTGGAAAATTCGAGTTTTCATCCAGTCACATTATGACCCCTCGAAAAAATGGAGATCGAAAGATGGAGTCGAAATTTTTACCACAGATACTTCAGACCCTATCTCAGAATGAAATTTGTTTTTGAAAAATATTCTTTTCTTCTCGAGATGTACGAAAACTACACAACTTTGTGTAGAATCAGATTTAAACCAAAGATGTAATAGAACTAATAATACCTCTGCTCGGAAAATCGTTCTTTATATACCTGAAGGCGTAGATGATCATATATATAAAGTCAAAGAGTCTTATTACGATTTTCTTTTCGCTCTTCTATCTCTGGTATAAATTTGAACTCGATCGGACATATGCTCCATATTTGGCAATAAGGTGAAAAAAGAGGGAGGCGGGTACCCTTAACTAACGCCATTCATGGAATATGGAACTTGACTATTTCACACATGACTTTTTCTATCAAAATAAATAAATAAAACAGAAAAAAAATTCGGAAAATTCTTGAGGAGACTGCAAGGAGAAGACCTTTGACGAATTTGATCATTGTTTCGAAGGAAAACGTTTAAGAACTGACAAAATTTGACGTGAAAATAAAAAGTGTAAAATAAAAAGTGAAAAAATTATCAAATCAAGGGATTCAAACTTAAAACAAGAAATGAGTGAAAACTGTGTTTGATCACATATAAATATTTGCTCATATCTTTGATCAATCCTTTTCCCTTCATAGAAACAAAATTATCCGTCCATATTTATAAAAGAAATTTTTGGTCGTTTAAATTAAATAGTTGTCAATACATATAGAATGTCGTTTAAGAAATGCAACCTGACGAATCGAAGCTTCAAAATTTACAGAAAATGTGCGGTCTCAGTCGATAGTGGGTCAGAGTGTCTTTCTAATTAACTAAAGTAAGTTTAAAGAGCTAATCTTGAAAAGGGATATCAGGAATATTCAATAAAGGACATTAGTTGGGGAAATAAGAGAGTAAAATTGATACTTTGGACAGGGAGGAAGGACGTTATCTGAAACACGTATGGATGACTCTAACCGCAGACAGGTATCTAAAGTAATTCAACCACATGTTTCAAAATAGAAGACGTCTTCCAGCGCATATTTTTTGCAAAATTGCCTTTCTCCTTTTACAAAGTTTTTTTGAAAAAAAAACAAGAAAAAGGTTGTTTTTGTTTGAAGTTGCGACTATCTTAAAATCGTTCGGATGTCACTCTAAAAAAAAAGGTGTTCGTTAGGTTTTCAAAGAGCTGAAAAATCTATGGAAATGTTGTTCTTCATTTATCTCAAATAGAGAACTCAAATTCTGTTCTTCAGCTCTCAAGAACTCACAATTCTCCAAAAGGAGAAAAAAATCAGTTTTTCAAAACTGAAGAACGCCTTTTTTTAGAGTGTACTCTCAAAGGGCACAGGGAAAAGATCCAGTGAATACCTTGCCCTAAAATGCTAATCACAAGTTTCTAGACTTTCGTCCCAGGATACACCCGATGATATCATATGGTATCTGTGCACACGTATAGAGTTAGCGTTTCTCTTTTATAACTCAAATGCATCTGCGATAGGAGAAGTTTTACAAATTCAACGGCAGTAGTTTTTTGTACAGTGTTGAATTTTTTTCTGAAATCTATCCGAAAACATGATGAGTGTGTAGCCTAAAGACTTATTTTTGTAAGTTCCTCAGTTCAGTGGTGCTTTGGTCTTATAATTCCTATTCATCCAGCACCCCAGGTTCGATTTCTGGAAGAGATATTCGTTTCTTTTTCCTTTTTAAAGTAAGCAGTTTTGCTTACACATTTTTACTTCGATGGTTTTTTTACCAGTTTTAAAAGCGCCAAAGCAAAACCATCATATTACAATCATAGAAAACAAAAGCATGAAAAACTAAACTCACGAAAAAAAACATACTAAATTAAGTGCGAGAAACCGCGTATAAAAACCGTCAGAAGGTTCACCGTTTTTTTTCACCGTGTAATAGCTACAGTTATTATGAGAAAGACGGAAGCAAAACCACATGTAGAAGAATATGCAAAATTCTTATACGAAAAAATGTTCAACGTTCAGGATCAAAATAATTAAATCAGAAATAAAAAGAAATACGTTTAGATAGTTTATCTAAAATTCAAGGGCGTTAAATAGATCATTTTCCAAATCTCTACCATAGGAATAGCCGAGAACGAGTGGCTGATTTGAGTAAGAAAGTCTATCTAAATTCTAAGTTTTACTCATTCAGTTTCACAACAGAAACATGTAGAAAAAACTGATTAATGGGTAAACTACAGGAAATTCTTGGCTTTTACAACGATTTTTTTTCAGGTTACATATGATCAGAATAGTTTCTCTTAAATGCTGAAAGATAGAAAATTTTCCGTAGATTCCAGTCATTTTCCTTAAAATAAGTATTTGCCATTTTTTGGTAATTTTAGAAATACTAGAAGCCACAAAAAAAGCTTAATTACTTAGCACTTTTCTAGAATAAGATGTAACTTTTAGATGTTAAACAGTTTCGCTGAATGATTCAAACACAAGGTTAAAACGTTGATTTTTTAGGTACAAAATGAAATTTTTTTGAACCATATTTTACGATAATAAAAATCTCTTACAAAATATACGTCTTGATTAACCTTCGGTACTTTTCACTTTCCAGACTATATCTTAACTTTGTCATCAATCCATAGAAAGTATGATATAATTATAGAATTTAAATTTCTGTATCTTTGTTGATATTTATATAATGATAGTGATGATGAAGAGAGTAAATATTTGGGTTACGGAGATACGCTTTTTCTTGTAACTTCAAGCATTGATAATAGCACTAAAAAATGGCAAATATTTATTTCAAAAAAAATCGATGATAGAACTATGAAAAATTTTCTATATTTCACCATTTAAGAGGAACGTTTCTGATCATGTATAACTTAAAGAAGAAGAAAAATTGTTGTAAAAGTCGACAATTTCCTGTGATTCATTCGTCACGCGACTATTTCTATCCAAAATGTTTGATATATTCATGTGGAATTATTCTGAAAATATTTTATTATCTTTCTTTATACAGCAGACAAGTGAAGACGTGCATAGTATTTAATGAGAAATTTTACCATGATAAAATAACTAAATCTGTTTGGTATTTTTTATTCTTCTATTTCCTCAAAATTATATGTTGTCAATATAAATCACTGACAATTTTCATCAATAATATATTCCATTCAATAGATAACTCAATGTTTGTTTGTTATCTAACTCTATGACTATTTATTCATTGTGATGCCGTCCAGTGTAAATACTTCATTGATTTTCTACTTGTTTCGATGATTATATTCTGCATGTTTATCCTATCATGTATTATCATGAATATTATCAGAAAAGTTTTGTTTATGTTTGTCCGAAAAAAAAAAGTACATTTTAATAATTTGTCTTAAAATCAATAGTGATAAATATACAGCAATGAGGTTGACGGTTTTTTGAAGACAATTGCAGCTTGAATTTCTGCAATCTTCTTTTATCAAGGGTAATCTTACTCGATATTTCATATCGTTTATCTTAAAAGTTTTACACATACCATAGTGATGAAATAAATTCTAAAATTCAGCTATTTTAGAAACACTCTCGAATTATATCTTTGTTTACTTTTGATTATGATTATTATTATTGGACATACTGTAAAATTTGAAAATTTTGACTTGAATATTGGCACATCGTTCATGTGAACCTTTCTGCTGATTTTTGTTCCTTTTCATCAGCGTAAATACGAGTGCTGAAACAGGTTAATTTATTTATCTATATTTCTTTATCGAAACACTACATAAAGTGCTAAAGTCCACAATCAAACATATATAAATTTAACGTCAGAATTAGAAAACATAAAGAAGTAAAAATGTCTATAAATTATTATCAAAATAATTTGTGTTTCACAAATAGTAGCAAAAAAGTCACACTATACCCATACAAGATCTCCGATTCGGATACAGGTGTAAGGATCGGTTTAGACATCTCTATTTTTCAGGGGGAAAATACTGCTGTTTAAACTAACTACACTAACTTTGTAGACCGAATTCAAAGGAGCTGGTATTCACTGTTTTCGTGTAGCATCTCAACGCTTGATAACTAATAGAATAATAGACACAAATGTATAATGGGAAATATTAACCGCTCTTTATACATACCCCAAATGTGTTGATTTTTGGTAGTACCAGAGAAATTTACTACTGAAAATAGCGAACTAGTTCTATACATAAAATTATATACACTGCAGCAACAGCGTATTTGTACAGATAAAATCCTATTCTTCTTCATATTCTTATTCTCTTATTTACAATTATTATTACCATTTTTTTTTACCATAGATAGATAGATAGATAGACTTATCTCTTGCTTTGAACTATACTATGGAAAGCAGAGAGTACGAGAGAAAAATATTTTTTCTCTAATACAGAACAAGATTGTTACAATTAACTTGGACAAGAGAAAGGATTTTCTTCTTCTTCTTCTTCTGTTATATATATATGTTTTTTCATCTTCTTTTTTCGGTTGTATACATCTATATATATTCTAAAGCCGATAGTCTGTCTATTCGAGAGTTCGATTCTCTGTA
This sequence comes from Didymodactylos carnosus, assembly GCA_905250885.1. Taxonomy (NCBI): domain Eukaryota; kingdom Metazoa; phylum Rotifera; class Eurotatoria; order Philodinida; family Philodinidae; genus Didymodactylos; species Didymodactylos carnosus. The sequence continues at coordinate 38,600 of CAJNOQ010000672.1, forward strand.
TGATTCTAATAATAATGCTGACATTTTTTTTTTTCAATATTAATGAAAGAAGGAGGAAAAAAGAAAAGGAAGAAGACGGGTTGATGTATCTGAGAATAGATGGAACAATGGGAAACAATAGAGTTATTTTTTTAATCATGTTTCTAGGAGTATCTTTCTTTCTTTTGCCTTTCCACTCCATATTGATAATAATAATAATAATCGGGTAGTGAGAAAAGAAAATAAACATTTGTGGATATATTCTTCTAGTACTAATAAAGATAAAAATATTTTCTAGTGAAAAATAATTCTTATTCAACATTTTTCATTTTCGCACAATGATTGAAAAATATTATATGACAGACGTGCATTCCATTTCTATTTTTAGTCTCAATAGGCACAACATACCAAGAGGTTCGATCTATTGTATGATTAAAATAAGAAAAAATTGGAATTTATATATATATTTGGATCATGGACAGAAAACGAAAATAAAAAATAAGAGATAGAGTAATGTAGGGTGAACCAGTAAAACCGTTAGAAGATCCATATTTTGAGCGGATTTTTTACAAGTGTACCGATGAGAGTCTTGCTTGTATAACGGCCAACGTACGTAAGAAAATCTCTAAAATTAAAAAAGGTATTCAATAACTACCGACAAAATCGAAAAATTTGTTCTTGATTCGCCTCACACTACTCTACTCTCTTGTACGATAAAGAGACGTGATTTGTATGTTAGTTTAGCTTGTCTAGAATGCTATCATCTCATATCATTACATGTCAGAATGAACTTTTACTTAAAAATGTATTGATCTAATTGACAAGTAATATCCCATACCAGGATGATGTTGATATGCAATTGGTTTTTCTTCTAGATGTTGATATTCTCGTCGTCTACATATGGTTTCCCTAACATATTAATGATAAAGAAGGGTTCTTGCACAGATTTTATTGAAAAAGGTTTGTGTCAAGTTCACCTATATTCAATTTGTAAAAGTTTATTAATATTTTGCTTTATTATCTACTTGTTGTCTTTAATTTATATTTTACAACTACTCATATGACTCTTTTCTTTTCTTTTTAAAGGAATTACCTTTTGATATTTGATAATTTCTAATTATCTTTAGAATATTGTTTACATACATAGGAATTAGCCCACAAAAAACAAAATTCGATGTGACATCGCAAAAAAATGATTGACATCGGAAACGTGCACTGATGCGCATGTCATGCCATGTGCCACTAGTAAAGCCAAAAGATCATTGCGCATCGGTGGCTGGACGAAGGTAGGCAATGCTGAGTCTTTACTCCAGAAACGATGCTTCATCGATATTATTCAGTGTTGCATACCATACCAATGCTGTAGTACTAAAATTCCATGCTACATCTACAAAAAAAAATCTTAATGCGGCATTGATATAAGTATCAGTTCTACATTGCCATGCTATAATCATAAGTCACACCGTCGGCACTTCTCTTATGAGAAGGAAAAGATGAAGTCAAAATGACATTCGAAATACTAGAAGTATACTGTAATTTTTATATAGGAGGACATTCACAAAATAAAACAGTGATTATAAACGGAATCTGACACGGGTGCGTACCAGTGCAAGACAAATAGATTTTTGTTGCACACTAGTGCTAAATCTGAAAATTTCTTTACTCTATTCTCGGCATTTTTACTGCACCGAAGTGCACTAGTGTAGAAAACTTTTTTTACTAATTTGGCACCAATATGCACTCGTGCCAAACAAAACATATCATTCCGCACTGATACATACTGATGTGATATAAGTGTCGATAAAAAAAATTTTTTGTAGGGTGGTGATACATTGTTCTTAGATACATGTCAATATACTTTGTATTATGTTCTCTTAGTATTATATTACCTTTGCCTCGTTCCATTCCATTGTTCATTGTGTTGAAGAGTGCGGCACGAATTGACTTTTTCTTTGTGTTTTTAGTCTAACAATGATGAAATGTTTTTTGAGCCACCTCGATTGGGATATATAATCTTAAAATTCCTCGAAGCTGATAAAAGATCAATATAGCATCAAGGATCAACTTTAAATGATTACCGCTTCATTCATCACATAAGTCCGTGATGCACATGGTGGTAAAAATATTTCCACAGACTGGACTCATTTCTCAATCTACTATTCAATTGCTCTATTCTTGCAGAATAATAGATCGAGAGTTTGCAACATATAGAAAAATGTCTAGTTTAATGAAGAAAAAGAATGGGATAGCGTAAACAATCATGGTTAACAAAAAAATAACAAATATTTTCTCAATAACAGATTCCTCTCGTTCACTCATTCAGCAACGAACTTTAAGAGATTATCACGTCAAAATCTGTCTATCTATCAATCCGTATAGTCTGTATCCAAGAGTTTTTTTAGTAAAAACTTCAACTCCTTATTCTACTAGAATTGTAGGGAGGAGTCTCACAAAATGAGAGAAAAGTACTCTGATATTATCATTATATATTATAAAAGATTACAGAAAGATTTGAAACAGCATAAAAAGAATAAAATGAACTTAGGGTGTTAGATAATAAATGATAAGTCGAGGTATTTTATATAAAAATTCAATTACACTAGAAGATTGTACGAGAACTAAAAATATCTAATTATTGAAATTACTTATTAATTCATGATATCTGATAAGGATGGATTTCTATTAACATTTTCCTTAAACTTTGTTTGCGGCATTTTTAGAATAGGAAAAATTAGTCACTGAAATCGTTATCTTAACGCATGGTGCATATACAGAATTATTGTGCGTCATTTTCTTTTATGAACACTGTTGTAGTTGTCATGTCATATGTTTATATGGATTTCTCCGATGAATACTATAAGCACAAGAAAAATGAAAAAAAGTCGATGTTTGGTGTTTAATATTTTCTTTTCTATTACATGTTCTTCAATACAGATAGACCACTTAGGAATCGTCAAAAAATGTACATGCTTTATTTTCTCTCTCTCTCACTATTTTCTTTTCACATATATAAATAATTACAACTATGAATATTGACTTAATTAAATTTATATCAAATATGACTAGGAGCATGATAGTTTTATGATTCTTGAATCTGTTGAATGATCCCATGCAAAACATTTTTTCTTAGTAAAAAAGAAAAATTAGCATTGATAAGCATTACCGATGAACATCAACTCTATTATTCTGAAGTTTATTATTTTTAAATATTTTCTAGCCTGCTTAGTGATGAAACAGTAGTCGATCGATTTCATTTAACGAAATACTTAACGAAACACTTAATAAGTGTTCTCTAACGAAAGATTCAAATTAATTTATCGACGTTTGTAATAGAGATTTTTATTCTGATTAAAAATTTTTGTTCTGATAGTAAATGAGAAATTTTGTGTAGATTTTATCATGATGCACAGTGTGCATCCAGGCCGGCTTTTGGTGGAAAAATGAAAATTGATTTTTCAGTGATTTTAATGGTGATAAATATACTCTGAAACATGCTCTATTTAATGGCAAAAAAAATTTTTTCAGGCTAGAATCATTCAGAATTCGATAAAAAGACCGTAATTTGGAATCAGCGCAAGAAACTGCCTCGAATGATGTGCGATTAGTAGGTTTTTCTGAGAAAAAAATTTGTTGGATCTAACAAAACGCTAAAGTCGAAGCATAGCGTGACAATTTTGGCTAAGGATTTTGATATTTGCTATAGAAGCAATCCGAAAGCCTGTAAACACTTTTTCATAGGTTTTCAGATAAGCTCTTTCCAATGCTGTGCTACGTGTACGTTGCTGAACTAGCATGAACTTTGTAAAGCATACCATTTGAAAGAAAATATCTGAAAACCTATGAAAAAAGTGTTTGTAGGCTTTCGGATTGCTACTTTAGCAAATGACCGCCTGGCCTATGGAAAAATGCACACTGTGTGGTGGTCTTTTTGAGATAACCGTGCAGTATTAAAATCACTAGAAGTGATGAAAATCAGCTATTGCTTCGCACTGTTTTAGAATAAAATGTGACTTAGAGTTGATAAATAGTTTTGTTACGTAATTTGACCACAATATTAGAAATTTAAGTAAGATCGTATATTCATTTTTTACAGGACAAAATTAAATTTTATGTGTTATAAAATTGATCTACGAAAAGCTGTCTCTTGTTCAATCTTTTACTCTTTAAAAAAAAATATCTTCTATTTGCCATCTCACAATAGTTTATATATTTCTATATATAGAAAAACAACATATAGTGAATTATTAACTAAATAGACATCATTTGTACTGAGGCATTATAAAGGCTTAGTTATTAATAGCATAATATATTGGACAATTAAAATATGTTCTTCATACCATCTGATACACGATGAATTTAAATTTATAAAAAAATGTATAAGAAAAATTATTACATAAAGAAGTAATAAGTTATACAATAAAAAGATCTATTACTTTTTTACCGGTAATAAGTAGCAAACGCTTATTACTTTTACCAGATAAAGTAATAATTAGTAAAAGTAAAGTAGCACCTCTAATTACCGAAGACTACAGAGTTTTTGATAATGTATGTAGGTTATTTTTTAAACTATGATAAATAGGTTTATTCGTGGAAAAGAATAAGTCAACATGAATGAGAAACACTGAAAGTTTCGATTTACAGTTAGATCTTAGTTTTCTAACAGTGAAAACCGCACATTATTAGCACACTTCTGTATAATGTTATTCAAAAAACAGCCATGCGCACTGTATTGTGAAACAGATAGTAGTCGGAAGTATAAATCACCAAAATCGATTCGAAAATATAGAGTTGTTTGAGAGTAAATTTATCAAGGATATACAATAGAACAAAATTATCCGTATGAAGACCACCATTATATAACATGTATTTACTTAATGAAATAACAAGTAATTGTACATTTAAAGCTTGACATAATTATTTTGGTTTTTCATTATACTGTTTTGTTTGAATTAGACTGCCACAACGAAATTGATTGATCTCATCATCATCATCATCATCGGTCGGCTGCGAACAATCGAGGTTTGCAGGCGACAACAATCTTGGACCAATTCTCTCTATTCGCGGCAGCCTTTCTAATCTCGTCGACCGATGGTGGTGTATCGTTGTTAATTA
>CAJNOQ010000673.1:0-43664 GCA_905250885.1 Didymodactylos carnosus
GATTATTTCCTACTTTCTCGAAAATCCGCAGCGATTTTCTAGATAATAAGGAAGAACAATTTGAATGAAAATGCTGATAATCAGAGAGACTTGCAAAGTGAAAATGACTGAAGATAAACTTTTCACCGTTATTAAAAGCTATTGAACTTCGAAGTTGAGTGAGGTGTATTATTTCAGCTTACTGGATGACAATATGAATCTTTTACTAATGAAAACTAAATTCGACATCGCTCACGTGTTGAACGATTGTTATTTGATTTAAAGAATAAAGAAAATAAATGTGAATTGTTAGAATCATGTCAAGTACATTTTTGGAAGATGCTAAATTCAGACATAAAAATGAGGAATATTAGAAAGAGCGAATCGCTTTGCGATCTCATTCAGAAAGTTGCGGTGAAACTCGACTTTGTCTTTTTAGAATTTCAAGAATGTTCCTTAGTTAGATAAAATAGTCTAGTCCACTGTCTCAGGCGAATATTCACGGGATTCTCACTGGCACCCTGTAAAGTATTGGTATAAGCTTTATTCTCAGAATACAAGCGGAAAAATATTCCATTATAGTATTCTAAACTAAAACTATCAAAGAGCACAAAATTAATTTTGTACGAATAAAGCTTCGAACTGTAAAGTATTTCGAAGTCTGGCAACAGGAATTCTGTCGGGTTTTTTGCATCGATGTCTATTAGGATGACTTGTTTCGAAAGCAAAAAAAAGGAAACAAGTTGATTTTGTCGTGATACACAGTTCGATAATTCAAAAACTTAAGTAGTACAAAATTACTGTTACTGTAACGATCTGACTAACAGTAGTTTTAATAAGACTTTTGAGTAAAATGTACATTCACAGTCTATGCCGACATATAAGCTTATTTTGTAGACATATCTATGGCGGCAACACGGTGTATTATATAGTTTGCTTGTGCTGTGTTCGCTAATTATCAAAAACAGAGCTAACTATGTTCATGAAAAAGTTTCGTTTTATCTAATCCTGTCTACCTCCGATGAATGATTCGAATGAGGATCGAAACACAAAATTTTTGATGACACCAGGCATATATATCCACAACTTAGTTGAGAGAAAAGTTATAGAAAAGCAGTCTTAAGAATTGCACACGTCGGGGGTACCAGTCTAAGTTTCTCAGTTTTATACAAAAACAAAACAACCACAGAAACACACATTAAAAAAAGATATGTATATCATTTATACAGTAGTTCAATCTGTTTTATCACGGTTTCTACTTCTACGAACAACATAAATTAAATTATGTGTCGAATCACGAACTTTATCGGTTAAGAATGACGTCAAATCTAAGCCATGATCAGCTGAAGTAAAGAAATAATTTTGTTTCAGTGTACGGGGAAGATATATGAAAAATCAAGGAAGGATCGTGTCACTTACTTGTTTCTGCACTGCGAAAAAAAAGTGCCCTTTGGTGACGTTAAGGGCACATGAAAGTGCCCTGCTTTTTGTTTTCACGTTGACGGTGGCGCACTTACGAGGGAAGGCCCCCAACTGTCCAGAAGCTTTTGGCCCAAAACTTAGTGGACAATAGGTAATCGAGTGTCCTGATTCCGAATTTTACATTGGTTTGGGCCCAATTTTAGTTTAAAGACTCGGTTTTTGAAATACTGGGTTTTGGGGTCGAAAAACCATTTGCAATAAAAAAATTTTGATCCGTGAATATGGAAGAGCATATCGCGAAACCCACGTAAAACTGTTTTTCAAGATTTTAGAGAAGGCTTTGAGCGGGTTTTGAAAGACTAAAACTTAAAACTACACCAAGGAAAACGCGTTTTCGCTCTTATGCGTTTTGTGCGATAAAAATGCTGTTTTCTAGGTTATCGAACGTGCCAAATTCGAATATTCCATTGTTTTCAGTCCTTAAAAGAGCTAAAGATTTGGATTTGACGGAGACAATTGTTTGATACAAAAATCTTTTACGCAAATGAAGCAGTTTTTCGACATGCCTAGATCAAAAAAATGAATTAAAAGACAATTTGAATGAATTACCTTGAATGATTCTGATTTCACGGTTATTTTTATAAACAAGTCGGTTGAAATATGACTAACAATTTACGAAAAAAAACTCGCTTCAATGAAAATGGTAACTCACAAAAAAGTGTTCAAAACATAGTTTCTTTGAACACCGAGCACAGTTTATAAAAACTGATTTATCACAATCCTTCTCTTCACACTCTTCATGATTTCTTGATTTTCGGAAGCAAACTTCATTGACATTCTGAAAGAGAGATGGGTCTTCTTTTAATAAGCCACTTGCAAACCATGAATATTTGATCGTTAATACAAAGACGTCCGCACTCAACTGATTATGCAGGAGACTAACCAAGCGAATAATGTTATTCCGCTGATGTAAATGTATGTCGAGCTCATCCGAAGCCACCCGATTATAACATGCTTTCAGAAAATTTTTTATTTGCCGATTGGAATAACAGTCGAGCGGTTGGAGCTGGTCCGTTGTATTTTGTGGTATTTGTAGACGGGTAACTTGCTTTTCATCACAGTTTTTCGGTTCATATGTTTCTGCATGACATTGACGGGGATAACTATCAGAAAGCAGCAAACATTTTGCATCAACTAGTGGCAAAAAACAATGATCTCACGAGTAGTCAACGAGAGACGTGGTCACTTTTCCCGATGAAGAACAAGTGATGACAACATTTTTTGGTTCAAACAAATTCTTTTTCACTTGTTCTCCCATTTTTCCTACAAATAGAGGAAAGAAAGTGAGCAAACATTGTTCGACGAACAATTCACTTTTTGTATAACTTACCGCTCGTTTCTTGTAAATACAAATAAATTTTGTGCAAAAGGTGTCCGTCTAAGAAAATAGTTGGTTGCAAAGTGTAACAGTGTGTAGTGGCATTTTTCGATTGAATGGCACCAAAATTCGTCGGAAAATGATATAGTTCGAGAAGAGTGTAACTCGATAGAGGGTGTAACTGATCTCTAGTAGAATCACTCCAAATGCACTTGTTTGAGCTGCGCACAGGCCGCTTGAAATAGTTAATAGCTGTCACATACATAAAGTTTGACTGTTGATGATAAGCAGCTCTTTTTCTCTACCAATCCGATGACTGACCAGACTAGTTTGCATAGGGTTCGATAGAGCTTTCCAAGCGCTACAAAATGGTATATAAACATCCAAGAAAAAATATTGGCCGGTATGACTTCACATGGACAATATTGTCCTCATATTTCTATAACACTGATATTGTTCACTGGAATCGTGTGTCAACGTGTACCAATGTGTTCACCCGCCAAGTTAGTTTGCATATCGTTCGATAGAGCTTTCGGAAAGTTAGAAAAGACTTTGACAAGTCTTTCGAAAAGTCAATTCGATGATCTTATTGAACGATTATCACAATCGAAAATGCGCAGTTCAGTAATAGATCGATTCGTACTGCCATTGCCATCTTGTTATGCAAGCTTCGTCTTGGTTTGTCGGATCAAATACTTGCTATACTATTTGAATTACCTGATAAAAAAACAGTATCACGAATTCTTGAAAGCGCAAGATCTGCATTAATGGCTGAATTCGTATCGTACAACTTGGGTTTTAGCCATATTTCTCGTCGTGAAATAATCGATCAACATACAACTAATATTGCTAAGCAATTGATGTGTGGCAATGATAATGACACAGCAGTAGTTGTTATCGATCGTACCTATGTCTATGTTCAAGTAAAGAAAAATTGATTGTTTTGGTCATTTTAAGGGGAGATCCCCCCATCCGTTTTTTTCCACCAGTTTGTAGGAGACACTTCGGAGTATATGTCCCAACATAGCTTTTCGTTCCCGGATTCATAGTTTTTGATTAGAAAAATTTTTAACTTTTTTTCGAGTTTTTTGCCCTATTTTCAAAATTTCAATAAAAACTTCATTTTTTGATATGAAGAGTTGATTCCAGCGATCATCGAATTGACTTTCGAAAGACTTGTCAAAGTTCGATATTCATCGTCAGACATTGATTAAGAATTATTGAAATCGAACCGCTTTTTGTTTTCATATAACATCTGCCATTTGCTTAATTAAAGCTGGACATCTACAGCATTTAGTTTTTTCATTTGTATGGAGTACGGTGCAATTTTATCCATTGCTTCTGATTTGAAACGACGATTTGTCACATGATCAGGACAACATCTTGCACCTTCTGGTATGAAAACATTTTTCTTCAGTAACAACAAATAACGATCTTCTGAAGAAACAGTCATTGCTCCTCCACCAATGTTTGCCCGACAGACACAACACATCCTATGCATAAATAAATCGGTTAGAATCCTAAATATTATATACTTATTTCTTTTACGTATGGCAAGATCGAGTACTATTCATTTGTAATGAAATGGTTTCTTTCACAACGACTGGATTCAAATCAATATCTACTGAACCTGTTTGAATAGCGACACTATGTTGGTTTACATCCATTGCATCATTCTAGTGAGCAACCAAATAATATATATCGTATTTTACTACCACAACAATGATTATTATTTACCGAATTTGCGTCTTCATCGATATCGACATTTTCCAACAAATCATCATCAATACGAGACAAAATATCACCAAACTCGGTATTCTTACTTTTCCAATTATAATAAGCAGTGCGACAAGCATTGCAAACTTGGCCTTTCAAGACACCGATTTCATTGTTCGAATGGATATGAATAACCGTAAGCTAGGTGACTTCAGTGTTCGAACGGTAGAAGTTCGACTTAACAGCAATCCACATGGACAATAATCGTGTGGCATTCTATTATCTTAGAATATTTCGATGAATAACTGTCCGTCACTAACTGAACAACAGTAAAAAAACAATAAAATGAATGCGTCTTGTATTTACAAGCACGATATTTCTTTTGAACACATGTCACTCCCGGCCCGACGAATATATTTCCAGACAAACATCTACTCTTTTCCTTTTATTTCCTTTCTATGAGTAGGATACCCCTGTCCTGTCTGATATGTAATGATTACGTATCTTTGAATTTCAAATCAGTACGTCCTTCATATATTTCGTTGGCGGGTGAGCAGATTGGTACCTATGCTTTTCTAACTTTCCGAAAGCTCTATCGAACGATATGCAAACTAACTTGGCGGGTGAACACATTGGTACACGTTGACACACGATTCCAGTGAACAATATCAGTGTTATAGAAATATGAGGACAATATTGTCCATGTGAAGTCATACCGGCCAATATTTTTTCTTGGATGTTTATATACCATTTTGTAGCGCTTGGAAAGCTCTATCGAACCCTATGCAAACTAGTCTGGTCAGTCATCGGATTGGTAGAGAAAAAGAGCTGCTTATCATCAACAGTCAAACTTTATGTATGTGACAGCTATTAACTATTTCAAGCGGCCTGTGCGCAGCTCAAACAAGTGCATTTGGAGTAATTCTACCAGAGATCACTTTTGGACACCTTTTGTGATAGTTTGACATACAAGAAACGAGATTTCTCGAATGGACCGATTTCATCAGTTATCGCCCCCTCTCCTTTTTTTATTGCAAATGGTTTTTCGACCCCAAAACCCAGTATTTCAAAACCGGGTCTTCAAACTAAAACTGGGCCCAAACCAATGTAATATTCGGAATCAGGACACTCGATTACCTATTGTCCACTAAGTTTTGGGCCAAAAGCTTCTGGGCAGTTGGGAGCCTTCCCTCGTTAGTGCCCTTTCATGCCACGAAAGGGCAGTTTTTTTTCGCAGTGTGCACCAGTAATATAAATTGGTCTTATGTCAACTCTAATATTACTCGTTTGTAATATACCTGCAGACGATGATATTGTCAAGCCATTTGATCATATCGAAGGACAAGCGGGTTGGTACCGTTTCTATCGCACCATCAAACGCCACATATCTTGAACATCTAAATGCAAAATATATCTGGAAATCTGTTGTTACTGCGAGTGCCAGGATGACCACCATGTAGTGCGTATATAAGAGACGCCATATTTTCTCGTATTCATCATCTTACAACTATTATAATGAAGCAGAAAAGGAAAAAGAAAAGCATACGAACAAAACTTTTTTTGCAGGGTTAAAAAAGCGAAGATGTTGACTTCTATTTTTGAGCAAAACATGCACTATTGATCCTTAAAAGAAAAGAATGACACTTATTTCATTGCTTTTTGGGCAAATGACAAAACACACGAACAAGTTCAGAAAGACACATCATAAAAAAAACAATAGAAGAAACAAACAAACTATTCTAACATCGAACTTTATTTTCAACAGAAAACTGTAAACGAAATTTGTAGAAGAGAGAAAGAGAGAGAGAGAGAGAAAGAAAATTTTTTCCTCTGAAGAACAAATGGAGCCGGACAACAAGCTATTAATAAATATATGAAACTTTCTAAATTCAAAGTCAATTTTCTTTCACTTTTAAAACCGTGGCGGCCGTTCCAACGTGAAATTTGGAAAAAGAATGTCCAATAGTCAGTTTTTTTAGAACTGGAACTGTCAGGAATCGTTGCTAAAACATTTTGAAATGAATTCAAAAGAATTTTTAAATTCTATTTAAAATAATGCCGTTAAAAACTAAAAAGTCTTTTAATAGGAACGCTTTTTGAAGCTGGAATTTATGGACTACACTGTAATTTGGAATTATTTTCTACTTTATAGAAAATCGATCTGAAAAATCGCCATTTTTTTTTCCAACTTTTATAAAATCCTCAGCGATTTTCTGACTGTTTAGAAAATGTTGATTTTCTATAAACTGACTTTTCTCATTTGCCAGAAAATTGATAAAGAATTTCTAAAAAGTTGGAAAACCGATAGCGATTTTCTAATTTTTAGAAAATCGATCGATTTTCTATAAATCATTTCCAACATTGTGGAAAATCGATTCGATTTTCCAGATTCTAGAAAATCGATTTCGATTTTCTAAGAAGATGACTCAGTGATTTTTTTCTTGCTTCTTTCACATCTATTAAAGCCTATACAGTGCAACAAGTTGTCGTGTAACAGATCTCTGCTCGTTCTAGTATTTAACATCGAAAATGTTGGTAGCTTCGGAAAGTTCTCTCAGTTTTTGCAAATCAGCATATTCTTCGAGAAGTATTGTTGCCGTATGACACTTGGAGATCACAGAGAGGTACGGAAAAGATTCTTGGGTTGCCTGGTTAAGGGTACCCCCCTCTTTTTGGTCAAAAAACTCGATTTTTGGTTTTCGACTGATTTATATACTTTGGAGTACGCTCTTTCAAGTTACAGTGGTATCAGTGTCTGAAACAGCGGGGAAAGGGTTTTCAGACGGCTTGCAGAGACCGTCCTTGAGGTTATTTCTAATTTTCTCTTGTTTTTAGTGAAATTTATACTTTTTATCCTTATAAAAGTTACATTTTCTATGAATTGTCGACTCTACTTTATTCGATCGATATGTGCAGAGACATGTGCCGCATATGTAATAGCCTATGGAAGCATATGCGAATAAGTTTTCAATACTTTCTGTCTTTTATGTTATAGTATTATGGTAAAAAAAATTTTCTTATGAGTTAGTCAGTACGCCAGTACCCTTTCCAGTTGTTGGTTTCGAACCATGGTTGGCAAATTCATAGTTCATAAGGGAAGATATATTTTTAATATTATCTATTTGTTATTTTCTTTTAAATGTGAAAATATGTTATGACGCATAAATGTATTTGTGTACGTGCTGAAGGAAAATCATGTATAAAAAGAAAGAGTTGAAAAATATTTTTCATATTTTATCCTATGATAAGTAATAGTTCTAAGTTTCTTTGTCAGGTTTTGAGACCGTACTAACGTTATGATAAAGTTAGCAAGTTGAATAAAACGATACACGGCTGCCAAAGCTAACGCTGAAACTGCAACTAAGTACACGCCGGTAGAAGAAGAAGAGATAAATGCAGAAAAAGCGGTTTCAAATCAGCATCGTCGATTACCCATAACCAGCTATATTTCAAGTTCAATAGCTTTTAATAATGGTGAAAAGTTTATCTTCAGTCATTTTCACTTTGCAAGTCTCTCTGATTATCAGCATTTTCATTCAAATTGTTCTTCCTTATTATCTAGAAAATCGCTGCGGATTTTCGAGAAAGTAGGAAATAATCCGACTTTTTGATTTTCGAAAAGTCCATATATTAAATCCCTGAGGATTTTCTATAAATAATTCCCAACAATGTAGAAAATCGATGTCGATTTTCTAACTGCCTTGAAAATCAAAATTGATTTTCTATAAATAATTCTCGACTTTACAGTGTATAGGTAGTCGATTATGGAAGTCATAAAGGGACGGCTCCTGTGATTCATATAACTCACTGATAATCTCTATGAAGCCTTATGAATTTCCACTGGTTTTTGAACTTTTTACGCATCTCTAAGTGAAGCTATACTTTCATAGAGATTGTCAGTGAGTTATATGAATGACAGGAGCAGTCTCTTTATGAGTTCCATAAGCGATTACTTATAGTCCATAAATTCCACCTCCAAAAAGCGTTCCTATTAAAATACTTTTTAGTTTTCAACGGCATTTTTTTTAATAGAATTTAAAATTTCTTTTGAATTCATTTCAAAATGTTTTTGCAACAGTTACTAACAGTTCCAGTTGCAGTTTTAAACACTGAAAAAGAGAGAGAATTATATTTCGTCTCAAGGACAAAAGGCGCCGGACAATCAACTGTTATAAATGTACGAAAAGTTTCTAAATCCAAAAAACATTTGACTTCTGCTTGTGTAGCTTATGGCGCCGAATCTGCACTTTCGTTTGAAAAAAGACCGTGCAGTTGTCAATCTGCAGTATCCAGAGGCTGTGCTCCAGTTTTCAGAATTTCCGACGTATCGCAGTTCGCTAGATCACGCGATGCGCATTTTTCGAAAACAAGTGACTAAATAAGAAAAAAATGCAATTGTGCTGCGCACAAGTTCCGATGTCAACAGACACTGGTTATATTTACAGAGACAGCGAGATCATTAAAAAGTTGAACAAAAACTTTATTCTTTTTGATGATTTCTAGTAGTAATAAAGTTTTAATTATTATTTAAAAGAGAAAAGAAATTAGTATATCTTTTATTAGATGCATGTATGTAAAAAAAATTCACTAAACAGGAGAGATGTGCTCAAATTCATTTTTCAATTCTGTCAACAACAAAAAAAATGGCGCCAGGCAATCAACTACATTCACTTGCTGATTATTTCTGTTTTCATTCTTGAAGAATTTAGTTCATCATTCAACACTTTGTCACCAAGTAAGAATGTTATAATGAGCAATAGCTCGGCTATGTTCTTACTTGTATTATTATTTTTAATAAAGTTTATATTAAAAAAAAAATTTCAAGACGATAACTGAATGATAATGATAATGGTGATATCAATTTAAGCTATTTTCTGATATATTTGAGACAAAACGTTGACGTGTTTTCGGGAAACCTTCCAGAGCTCAGTTTTGTGTCCTCGTTAGTCAAAAAAATTATAGAAAAGCAGTCTTGAGGATTGCACACGTAGTTAGTATCTGTTCAAGTTTCTCAGTTTTGACCTTTTCTGTAACTGAAAAGCTGTTATAAAAAAAATTTATTAAGGTAGAACAATATTTCATTTATCTATCATTTTATTATTTCTATTAAAAAAAGCTAATTATCACAAAGAAAAAGTATTGAAAAAGTAAGTGACACATAACGAGAAAAAAGTAGACAAATAGTGTACAAAATTTAGATACAATAAGCACAGGGTCAGTCTAATTCGATCGTAGACGATGCTCGCTGTAACTGCTTGGAACCAGTGGCTTATAAAACAAAAGAAGATCAATGTGATTTGCAACGCACAGTTTAGTTTTTTTTTAAGTTATATACTTACCACCAACTTTACAAACTTCGCAACTAAGTCCAAATTTGTCGAGCGTATCTAGCCAAACAAGTTGATGAAACGATAGACGATCTTTAGGACTTTTCACTTCAGCAAACTATAACAAATAGCGACCGGAACAGTCAACAAATGCTATAGCAATTAAAATTGGACGAAATTGTTACTTACTTTACATTTTTTTGTATTTGGATTCCAAACAAATAAATCCGGAAAACCCTTTCGTGCTGAACGATTATATTCAAACAGATATCTGGCCAATAATTGTATTTGTGCAGGTTGTAGACATTTCAAGGCGTTGAGCAGATTTTCTTTTATTTGAAATAGATCCCAACTAACAGCACATGTCATTGTACCATTATACGATATCCAGTTTTTATCAGCAATCTCTTGGATAGCCTAGAGGCATAGAGTTTACTTATTTTGGCTTCACAACATATAGATACAGCATGAATCACCAGTCATACTCCATAGAAAATGAAATCAACTCCACATTTCTCTGGTTTCTACAATGGTCACCATCTCGCAGGAACGGAGTGATAGTAATTTCTTTCTGGAATAATAGAAACCCACAAACCTCTTCAGATTTCATGTCATTTAATCGTTGATCGATTTCATTTTGTCTATTAGTATAAAAATCATTCGAATCAAAATCAAGTGGTTCAGTTTGAAGTAAATCGATAAGCAGATGAGGCAAAGGAATTGTAAATATAATATCCAAAAATAAAATGTCAATCAATGTTCGTATGACAGAGCCTTCTGAATGAATACCTGTCAAAAATACAATAAAAATAATTCACTTTGAAACGATACTAAATAAACGTAAACAAACCATATATAAATCCTTCTTGTGTTTGATAATGGTGAATAGCCAGTTGTTCAACACTACAAAATTGGTTAGAACCATCTTTTGGATCATGGATGACAAATGTGACTTTTCGTTGAAGACTATCATTGGCCAATAGTCGACCGGTAACTTGGATCTATTGAATAGAATTTCTACTAGAAATGAATAAAAACAGGAGTTCTATACATTACTTCTTTTGGACTAGACACGACTAATAGTTGTTCATTCGTCCACGATAACGAATATTTGATTTTTGGTTTCACTAATAACTTTCTTGCTCGATCACATAACGACAAACGATCACCAAGTTTAACGAATGGATCATTGATTGCTCGACCAATCGTATCCAAACACTTTTGAATATCTTTTATATAATTCTCTTCTATTAAAGCTAAACGATTCCATAATTTTCCACGACCGCTACATCCATAAACAGTTTGATCTAAGTGGTAAATAAAACTTCTAAGCTTTTATATCTCTACACTATAACTAAATTTTAGATCTTTCTAAAGGCTCGAAATGAATCGAATCTTTTATCTAGTCTAAACTTGTATCGAAAAAAAATAAAAAGAGTTTAAACGTATTTAGTCATAATTCTAAAGTACTATATATAGATATCCAAAGCTGTATCGGATTTTTATCAGATCTTTTTTAGGCAACTACCGAGACATACATGAGAGTAATCTTTATTATTTACCTAATAGAAATTTAAGTAATTCCACACATTCATCATATCGACGTGCACGCTGTAAATTCTCTGTTATATGTGCTAATATTCTTGTATGGACATATTCCGATGAAAATCGACGATAATAGCTTAGTAACTGACGATCACTACATAGAAGAAGAAGAAGAAATACGTTTTATTCTTAATCTTTATAATTTTTACCTTTCCATTTGTGCACTAATTGTTTTTTTCATCTCTAATTTATTTTCATCATAAAAATCTAATAGAGCATTAACATTTTTAGATTCTTCTAATCTCATAAACTCAATTTCAAGATCAATTGCTTCTTGATAACTAAAATTAGACAAAATAATAAATTAACAGTAATTTCACTTTACAAATCTACCGTTTCAATTGTTCAGTAGTTTTAAATGGTGAATAGTCATGATTCACATCCTCATCTCTCCAAGGTAAACGTAAATCTCCACGAGTTATTTGTAATGATTTAAATCTACAAATGATAAAATGATTAATATAAAATTTAGTTAATACTTTTATCACTCACACATACATACAATAGTGTAAATGCATTTTGATCTAATTCATCCATTGAGAGAAGAGCACACGGATGATGAGCTAACATCATTCGAAAAAATATTGCACGAACATCTTCTGACACTTTATAACATTGACCAATCACTCGTTTAAGTCTAAAAAGATAACAAATAAACATCATTATTGTTTGTCAATTGTTCGAACTATACCACTTACGTACACTATCACTTAACTCTTTTAATAGTAAATGATCACGATTTGTCGACTGTGTATCACCATTTGAAAATAAACTTTTATATTGATTTGTTAAATTTTTTAAATTTTCTATCGATGATTTTTTCGATTTTGTTTTGGATGAACAATGAAATCGTTTAGAAAATTCTTTCATTTCATTTGATGTCAATAAATTTAAACCATCTTCTAGATTATTAAAACTTGTACCTTAACATTTAATAACGGAGAGGATTATAAGAGCAAATTTTTGACATTTTTGACTTACTATCAGAAAGTAAATTATTTTCAACTAAAGGTGTCAAATAATTCACAGTTGGATCATCTGATGAAGATCGTTCATATTTAATACCCGATAATCGTATCCATTTACAACGTCTCATTAATAATCGAATGAAAATAATTTGTGACGATGCTAAAAAACAGAATTTGTTGTTACAATCAGTCAGAGAAGAACTATAAACTATTACCTGGTAATAATTCAAGTTTTGTAAATAACTCAAGTTCAGTTTCATTGAACAACTGACGATGATGTTTTTGAACTGACGTCAAAATTATCAGAAATTTTTCCAAATAAAATTCATTGAGAGGTTTATAACTGTTAATAATTTGTGACATATCCATTGTATCATTACTAACCTCTTCTTGTTCACTTCCAATTCGTGTGCGTTTAATAGGTACATTGTCATTTTCAATTTCATTTGAACGCTTACCAGATAATAATGATTCAGAACAACCAGAATTACTTTCATCTTTTTCAATTGTTGTTGTCACTATTTCCGTACTCTGAATTAATTTTTTTTTAATAAAAAACTGATCTAATTTACGTTGTGACGACATGATCTGAAATGTAAAAGACAAAACAAGAACCCTAACATATGTCATTGAATCGTACACAGTGATAAGGAAATTTTAGTCACTATATAATTGCTGCTGATTAAATAGAATACCAGCGTGTACATTTTAAAAGTATTTGAAACGGAAAAAAGATAAATGTCAAATACTCTAAATTAATTTGTCAGATAATACATCAGTGACAAGTGTATTACGCCTTGTTAACTTGTTTGTCATTATATTATGTTAAAATTCGATGTCACGCTTACCTTGTGAACTGTTAAAATAGATCGTTTCAAATATGATAATACTCAAAATAGGCCTGACTGTTTTTTTTCTCTGTCATTCATCAGACTCGGATATTATTGTTAATCTAATCTTTGATTGCGACATTTATAATAATTTATTCTCTATAAAACAGTAAAATAGTGTTCATGAATATAAAAAAAGAAAAAGAGCCGAGCAGAATAATACTTAAACAAAAAAAAAAGAATATATATATGTAATGAGGAAAATGTGTATACAAACTCAATTTAAATAGCGTGTACGTTAAAAAATAAATGAAACAACAAGAACAACACAAAAAACAACAGCATGTTTTTTTCCATTGAAGAAATATCGCAAGAATTTGACAGCAAAAAATATATTTATATTGCAAGATCGACTTAATGGATGAATTGAAAAAAAATTAATTATTATACATCTATTATGCGCAAAAGAAAAGAGAAACGATACAGAAAATTGAATGTGCAAGAATTCGAGCAAACAAAGCAAACATTCTCAAATAACATTGTGAAGAAAATGACAAACAAGAACATCGAATAATAACGATAGAAATAAAAAAACATATTTGTTAAGTATCTAGTATTTAAAGCCGTGAAGCTATTGAAAAAAAAAAATAAACAGTATCGTTCATAATTTTATGATTGCACTTTTTTTATTCTCACGGTTGGCTGTCATACCGCATATAATTCATCTGCAACGATTTTCTAAGAAGCTATTCATCATTGAGCTTTTATAAAGGAAACAAAACAAAAATCTAAACCATATCAGAACAAATAAAAATAATCATTTTTTTCAGTGGTGATGAGTAATTAAAAGATGACAACACCAGCACACTGTTAAATAGTTGAAAAAAATGATAGATAACCGGTTTCTTTATTTTTAGGATACTGTTATTGTTTTCTCTCTTTTAAGATAACTCGATTTAGGAATACGACAAAAGAATATACGAGTGTCGTTGAAGAGAGAAAAAAAGAGAGTCCTATCCTAGTGGAGAATATAAATATAAAAATAGTGAATGACTTGCAAATTGTTAATAAAAAACAAAAGAACAAATAAACGAATACTGTTTTAAAAATAAAAGCAAAAAAAAAAACAAAATACGCGTATGA
This sequence comes from Didymodactylos carnosus, assembly GCA_905250885.1. Taxonomy (NCBI): domain Eukaryota; kingdom Metazoa; phylum Rotifera; class Eurotatoria; order Philodinida; family Philodinidae; genus Didymodactylos; species Didymodactylos carnosus. Next base: position 14,369 of record CAJNOQ010000673.1, read on the forward strand.
CTAGAGTCAGAATATTGTAGAAGAAAATAATGAATCACTTGCCGAAACAAAAAGTTTATAAACATTCAGATAGACACACGATATTATTTTTATATGAGGTGGTTTAAACAACACTAAGAGACAACAAAAATAAATGTTTTTATTTTGCACTTAGGTATGTAGGTGAGTGTAATACGTCAGTGATATGTGAGTGTATTTGTCAATATAGGGAAAGCAACGAAGAAAGAGTGAGCGAAACACAAAATAAAGATAGATCTGAGTATTTGATGACTTGCGAGAACATTGTGAATATTGCTGTCTGGCAGTACAAAACGCTATTTTTTTGGTTTGATGTAATTGAGTTCGTATTTTGTTAATTTTGGCGAAAATCTGTTTACATGTTTGTTTGATCAGTTTTTGAATTAATAAGATGTCGTCCAATTGATGGTGATTTATCCGGTTGTTTGTTTGATAATTTTTCATTTTTATTTGATGAATTTACTAATGTTTTATCATTATTGTTGTTTGTACTTGTTGTGTTCATGTTAATTTGCGTTGGTGGCAATGAAGAAGAGGAAATTGTGTGATGAATATGTGCTGTTACAGGAGCTGTGGCTGGTGTTGAAGAATAATTGCTTATACTTGATGAATGTATTTGCTGTGATGTTGGATTCTGTGAAGAATTGATCATTGAAAATGGTGTCGGCGTTGGAGCACGAAAACCTGTCGATGTTATAACATGATCATTACTATTACTAGAAGCAGTACTAGTCGAAGTTATATGTGGAATTGGCATATGGTTTGTATTAACAACGGTCATTGTTGACGCGATGTCTCCTCCTTGATGCGGAAGAATTGGTGTCATTGGCAATGGCTGTCGTAGATCAACACCAAAATCACGAACGGCTAGGCGACCATCATTATGATCATCTTCAGGTACTTCACCACGCTCTAAACAACGCCAATTTGTATTGATAAATGAAAAATCTTTAAATTCATCTTGATTAATTGCTTTAACAATGACCGCTTCAATTGGTGTGAATGTAACAACCATATTTGTAAAATCTTTATCAAAATTGCTCACATCTCGAGGATCACGCTACAACAAAGAGTAAACATTTGAAAGTTTCTGTTGATGTAGTTCAAACTAAAAAATTACATACCACTTTTGGTTTAAATGGTGGCTTAACCTGACGTTGTTCCAGCGCTTCCCAATCAATTTTTCCCGAAAAAAATGCATGACGTTTGATAGCATCTTCACCACCTTGCGCAGCAACACAACCTAATCGTTTTGCTGGATTTTTCGTCATAAACTATAGTGAAAAGAAATAAAAAAATATCAAAACTATAGCTTTTTTCAACAGAATCATTCTTCCACTAACGTACCGATTTGAGAATATGGACAGCTTCTTTTGATAACCAAACAGGATAAAGTACCTCATCACGTAATATCGATTCAAATAAACTGTCTTCATCATCAGCTTCAAATGGTGGTTGACCAGCCATCATTTCATACATAAGTACACCTATTTTAAAGTAGAGAAGTTACGACATTTTTCTCTTCTAAATAAACAACAACAGTTTTACTTACCAAGCGCCCACCAGTCAACGGAAAATGAATAATCAAGTTCTTGTAAGATTTCTGGTGCAATGTAATCAGGTGTGCCACAAAATGTTGACGTTAATTTTCCATCAAATATACCTTCTTTACACATTCCAAAACTACATAGAAACAAAACGGATCTTAATCAACATGCTAAAGCATCATACAGTCTAAAATCCTGCATTAAAGACTTCAACCACTAATTTCATCTTGGTATTGTCTGTAAAAGAAAAAAGCAAAGTGTCCTGTTCAGAATGGAGTTAAGTTAAACCTTGACTTTTCACGGTTCGATCGTAGTATCGAATTCCACTGGAGTCCCAGGACTGGCATTCGATGACTAGGGATAACTTTTAAAGCATATAGAACATAAATAATTGACCACGCCGAATCTCGTGACAATATTCGTTTTCAGAAAAGAGTTCCAAAATCTGGTAAAATCCAGGTTTTACGAAAACTAGGGTTTCCAGGTTGTTTTCACCTAATATTAAAAAATTTACAATTCACTCGGAAACACTACAGCGAGATCAAAACTTCAGTGTATGGCTAAATTCTCCTGCAAACGTAACTACTCCCATTGAAAAAATCAAAAACCAAACTTTTCCAAACAAATTTCAATAGTCATTCGCCTGATGATGATACTGTGATAGTGTCAAAAGCTCACCTTTGAATGTAAAATGATTTTACTAAAATTCTTTTCAATTATTTTACATATAATATATTTTATTCAAAACGTTAAAAAATCACAAGATATCAATATAATAGAAATCCGTTAGGAAAACCATATGGTTTTTGTAAATTGTTTTTCTCTATTTCTTATAAATACGACATAAAATAGCAAAAATACTCTACATTCTAAAGCTTTGACCTCGTTGTAGTGTTTCCGAGTGAATTGTAAATTTTTTAATATTAGGTGAAAACAACCTGGAAACCCTAGTTTTCGTACGTAAAACCTGGATTTTACCAGATTTTGGAACTCTTTTCTAAAAACGAATATTGTCACGAGATTCGGCGTGGTCAATTACTGATGTTCCATGTGATTTAAAGGTTATCCGCCTTAGTCATCGAATGCCAGTCCTGGGACTCTAGTAGAATCCGATACCACGACCGGACCGTGGAAAGTCAAGGTTTAACTTAACTCCCATTTTGAAGGGCGCACTTTGAACTACCTGCCATGCAAAAAAAATACTTTCAGAATGACTTTCATAGTGAAAAGATACGGTCAAGTCTTTGTTTTCAATTGGTGAAGATCACAAGTCTTTACCATTTTTCTGCCAATATTATTCAAAAAACATCCGGATCCATTCTTTTTTTTAAGCGACAATAAAGGAACAACATCCACAACGAACGTTTAATTTGTAACATTTAACTTTTAAATTCTAGAACTTACTCTGCTATTTTACAGTGACCTTCGGCATCGAGAAGAATGTTATCCAATTTCAAATCACTAAATAATAACGAATTAGATGAAAATGCACTTTTTATAAAGATAATATAAGACGTTTACCGATAAATGACACCATGTCGATGTAAAAACATAAGTGCTAATATCACCTCAGCAGCGTAAAATCTTGCACGTGCTTCATCAAATTTTCTTGAACGTTGAATTTGAAACATTAAATCACCACCTTTACAACAAAAAAGTAGTTTGATTTTTGTTCTGTATGCAAAATAAATGACTTACCGTTTACATATTCCATAACAAGAAACATACGCTCCTAAAGACCAAGATGTTTAATATATATTTCACAATTAATAGATGAAATTAAATTACCTTTGTTTGAAAACTGCAAAACAATGCGGTTAAAAATGGATGTCTTGCTGATAATGCTAATATACGTCTTTCTGTCATTGTACATTCCACATCATCGTTTTGAATAATAGCATCTTTGTTCAATATTTTAATAGCAAATACCTCACCAGTTGCTTTCAATTCACATAACATTACCTGTTCAAAGTAGAACCCAATAGTAGAAAGTAAAGTTAAAGACTGGCTCATTATTTTACCTTTCCAAAACTTCCTTTTCCAAGGACTTTAATAAAATTAAATTCTTCTATACTCATTCGTTGTTTATTGCTTGTATCACTTTCTAAAACGCATGATGCACATCAAACACATTTAGATTATATGTTCAATTAAACATCAATAGTTTACCTGATGTTATTGTGCTTGATGTTGGCTGTGTGACGCTAAGACTTGGACTATATGATTTTTTTACTTCACGTTCATTCTCTCCAGCTCCCTAAAAACGTATAGTCAAAATAGCTTGAATTGTTTTTTTTTCTGTATTTTCTTACAATCATTTTTTGTGGTTCAGTATTAATGTTGAGTTCACTTAGAACTTCGGCTAGCTTCTTTTTATCAAGTCCACAATCATTGGCCACATTTCTTGTACAACGTTTATGAACATTAAGTTTACATTCTAAATAGTATTTTTGTTGATTTGACTTAACCGAACACAATTATCTTGAAAAACAACCTACTCACCTCTACATCGCATTCCTTGTTGCCATGCTCCCCATAGAAGTGAACCACAATGATCACAGAATGTTAATAATTTATATGTATGACTACAAAATCGATGTGGAACATTGATTTTAAAACGTTTGTCACGATACTAGAACAAACAAAAAAATTATCATACTGTCTTTTGTAAAAGTGTAACAAATGTCAAAACTTACTTCGAAACACGTTCGAATACCCGGACAAGTTGTTACTACGCATGCTTTACACCTCTTGTGTATTACACATGTACAAACTAGGAAAATGAAACAAATAAGAGCATCTAATTGCTGTAGCAAAGTCTCTATCTCTACATATATATGTTTATAAAACACGTCAAGCCAAAGAAACACAAATTTAATTTAACTATTATCGTTTTCCGAATAGAATATGTGAAACTATATACGTTAACCAAGAGATTCAAATGTGCTTACACACAAATAGTAATAAATTATATGAAAATTAAGAATAAGCGCTAGTGGATATTGTTACACCTAAAACCTCCTCTATTCGGAGGAAAGCACCGGGAATGAAAAGTTGAATTAATTTGAATAATAAGTTACTAGACCAGGCTTACTAATAGTGTGAATGAACGTAAGTGTTACCTTTGATTTAGACTGATAAGAACTGTGCAGTATCTCTTCAATTTTCAGAACACATGAAAAACAAGCACAAGCAAGGGTGCGAAATATACATACAAACAGGGTACACAGAGAACAAAATTCTATTCGCACCTATATAATAACTTTCAATACTGATTCATATGAAAAGTTAGATTAAGTGAACGCGCTCTTTTTCCATTAAAAAATCAAACGATTTTACTATAGAAAAAAAGTGTAGAAAATTGAATCAACCCAAAGCTATGATTTAGATTCGAAATGTAGAGATGTTCCTGTGTGTGTGTGTGTGTGCGGATGAGTACACATATATAAGGACAACACAGGTACAATATCTTACCTTGACACTGATAACCTTGTGTACGAAAGATACCCCTAAACAAAATGGGCCCGCGAACAATCAAAAAATGATAAAATAAAAGTATATAGATTGAATTCATTTCCGTCTATACGGTTTAACGATATTCATATAACTGATCCTTTATCAGTGAGTAAAAATAGAAATGAAAAAATTCCACGCTATGAATGTGTGTCTACTTACCAAATAAATTCAGAGCAAATTGAGCAAAAAGTCGGTTGTCGAAAAAATGTTGCCATAAACTTATGTCCATTTATTTCATAGACACGTCGTACAACAGCAAAACGACGCTGAGCAAATGCGCGTTTATTTAGCTTAAAATGTCGTTCGTTTGTTATTGGAGCTAAAACAAATAATAGATGACTTAAATAGTGCTTCGTTTCAACCAATACACATTTTGAATATATTTAAAAGATATTTTTTCATAAACATCATACTAACAATCACTAAATTGTCCTTGAAGTTCAATTGAAACATGAATTCTTCCAGCCGGTTCAAGATCAACCTAAATATGGCAAAAACATGTTATGCCGACACACCATTTATTGTAGAAATAATGATACTTAAAATTTTGAGAGAAATAAAACCTGTACTCTATTTATACTATACTATGTCTATTGCTAACAGTTCAATTGAGTTTTAAGTTCTCGTACAGTTGCTCTCTATGATAATTAGTTATACTCGTTAAATAGTCTAATTACCCAAATATCACTTTTTTTATCGTGTATATTGTCAAATTTTATTGTGCAATCAGCAACAAATTCATCAGGGGGTAATGCAGCATCATGAAAGACGGTTAAATGTAACTGTTGACCATTGTGCACGTCACTCGTGAATTCTTCATTAAATGATGGTGTAGTTGATTTTTGTTTTGTTTGTGTTCGCCCCATTGGTAAATCATCAATATCAATCGAAACGTATGGTGATATATAAGCAACAGCTGTATTCTGTGGAAAATAACGTGTCGAATGACCGGTAGCACGAAGATTATCGGCTTCCAGAACTTTTAAACGCATTGAACCATTGAATACCACCATTTTTGAATTCAAATAGTTAGAGTAATAAATGAGAGGGTGAGCGATATTAGTAAATAAAAAGGAAATCGCATGAGTTGAGATACATAGTTGTCTGTTTCATTAGTGGAACTCTTCACATCAATATTCAGACTAGTTGGAACTTGGTCTAAACTGGTAATTAACGACTGGTCTAAAACAAACAGAATTTTTCTGCTAAAAAAAATAATTTACTTTCACCATGAACCATCTTCGAAAATATGGACTATCAGCCTCTACAAAAATAATTTTTATGTCTAGTTTGGATCTCTTATGAAGGTACATTTAAAATGGATTTTGAGCAATATATTCGCAGCGAGCGTAAAATTAGAAAGCATTCTACAACCGATCTTAAAAAAAGGGTTAAAAACTACAACTGAATTATATAGAAAGTGGCGTTGCTTGTAATCACTTAGATGGCGTATAGTATCGCTAATTGTGCGAGCAAACGCTTCAGGTTTTTCGACTCCTAGTTTTAGTTTGTATTCAGAAATAGTATCCTAAATAGTAACTAGATATGTTGCGTTTTACACATATTGCACGAAAAATAAATTTTTATTAAAAGAATTACCAGTTAAGAAAGCAAGTACTACAAAGTAAGCATATCACCGGATCGAAAAATTTTAAAAGCTTGTTCGGTCAAAACCGATTGCAGATTCGTCTTCTCCATGGTTGATTATGCGGTACGCGATAACTTCTGGATCGGGGTACTTTAGAAAAAATTTTCGACATCGTTTTGCCTTTGGTCCCATACGGTAACATTCTGAAAAATTTTTGAGCAAGACCATGGGAAAATTTTTTTCTAAAGTACCCCGATCCAAAAGTTATTGCGTACCACATAATCAACCATGGAGAAAACGAATCTGCAATCGGTTTCGACCGAACAAGCTTTTGAAATTTTTCGATCCGGTGATATGGATGAAGAAGATGAGAGAAGTTTTAATATGAATCCCGAAGTGAAGAAAGCACTTTAAACATCTTGATGTTTACAGCCACTACTCAGTTCTTCTTGATGCAATTCCTCAAGACAATGGTGACCGTTCCTATTATAGTAGTGCCAATGTCAAAAAAAATCCAACTGAATAGAAACTTAACACCGAAAATTCAAGAGAACGAAAGAATGTCAGACTAGATGTTTTCACTTCTCGGAAAAAGACAGTGTCAGAAAGGCCGAACGTTTATCATGATCATAGAAGGCGGAATCCATATTCGAACTGTATCAACCATCGATGTGAAGTTTACTACATAACTTTTACACTGTCCAGTTTTCGAACCCTACTCAACGGAAAATTCAACACATTCGATATCCTGCTTTCTAAATAATCTTCGCTTGAGAAGTTCTCAGTAATCGTTATTAGTCTACTAAGCTTAGTGGATCCGATATGGTAATCTTCGCGTTTCACTGAGACGACTTTTTAATTTCGTATATCAGATGAATCTGGCTGTTCATTACTAATCTCATAATATAAGTTACCCAGATCAATTTGGGTGCCGCGATAAAAAGTCACGACAGGTACACGTAACACCATCACAGTTATGATCGCTAAATAAGCATATCGCCGGAAAAAAATGGAAGTTGATTTTGAGTTGCTGAAAACTACTTTTTCGTATCCAGCACACTCAATAACCTAGAAAATTTTCTGTTTTTGGTAAGGGATACTTCCAAAAGTATACTACTAATATTTGATGGGATATTTTCAAACTAATATTTTTTTCTCATGGAAATCTTTTGAGCCATTTTGTTTCAAAACTTTCCTAAACTTTTGGAAGTACCCCTCGCCAAAAGTAGAAAATGTTCGGGGTTATCAAGTGTGCCGGATACGAAACAGCACTTTTCGGCAACTCAAAGCCAACTTTACTTTTTTTTCCATTGATATGAGTCTTATTTTATGATCGCGGCTCTGTTGCGGTTCAAGAATGATCGCGTTGACGTCACGATTATCATGCCGCGATTCACTGTTCTTGTGTTGTTGTCCTATAGAATTCACGGACGTCATATCGCGATCGCGCATTAATCGCTACTTTAGCACTGCGACTCCCACCGCGAATACTGCATTCTCGTATTATTCCATTTTCGCTTCATTAAATGCTTGATTCTAGTTAATTAGCAGCACTTGTATTGTCGAGCATACTACACATTGTATCTGTCTCCGTGAGTAAATATTATTTCAGTCTTCTCGATAATGGTTTAGGCTACATTACTGAACTCAGAAACTGTTTGTTTTTTCTGAAAATATCACCTTTTCACAAAAACTTTATAAGAGAGCTATCCACTACTTTCAGAAAAAAACAAAAACAGCTTCTGAGTCCAGTACCTAAACCATTATTGAGAAGACTGAAAGAAAATTCACCCACGGAGAAAGATAGAATGAGTCTTGCGTTCAACAACACAAATCCTGATAATTAACTGCAATAAAATGAAGCATAGAATTGCTAAAAGTATTTTCACCTAGACTATATGCAACTCGTTTCACTCGGTTTTTTCTTCGAGAACTTCGTGCATTTAAGTCGGTACACAGCACTTTCCGGACATTATCTCGATTTCTGATAAGAGACATGAAGCTCAAGAAAAAAGCGGATTGCATTAGATAAGAAAATATTCACTTTCAGATCGACTAACTCCTTTTTCTGTTAATTTCTCAATTTTGGTTCGACATGTAACTGGTATTAGATCAAGCGTTAAGAGTGAAATAGGTTGATGCCGAGTATTACCAATAAGGTAACCACAGACGTATGTGAACAAAAATTCAAACTCGCACTCATCGAAGGTAAGATCAATATGATCTTGACGCTCGGCACCAGTTCGCTGAATGTTCTGTGCACAGACGTAGGAGAACTATGCGTTGGTCAAAACAGAAAACTAATACTGGTACCTGCTACATCCCATAAAACATAAACGGCAGTGGATGTATTACACCGAGGTTACGCATTAATAACATCAACTTTGTTGGTACATTTCTCACTTTGGTGTATTATTATTCAGAAACTTTTCCCAGTCAACATGTTCAATTACGCCTATACATGGATAGATTTAGTGCATTTAATTGAGAGAGGGATCTTTTATATTTTGAAAGCAACCTTAAGAGAAGATCAGATAGTTTAATTTCAAGAGAAGAAAAAACGAAGGGTTCAATATTCCTCTCTCTCGCTTAGAAATTACTGTACACGTACCTATGAGCTATTTAATAATAAACTGGAAATAAGCAGTAATAAAGGCTGCATAAAAAATGCACGTAAAAGACTCATTCTACGATAAAAAGGATACGACATGATCTGTTTTGATATCAGAAATCAAAATCCTGTGTCCATACGTTAAAAGGAAACGAAATGTAACCAATGCGACGAAATGCAACGTATATGTAATATAGACTATATGTCTACACAGAAACACATATCCTGTATTTCTTTTCCCTCACCACAGGAAGAAAAGAACGGATTAATTAGAAACAGAAATAATTAAAAAATCGAATAGAAATTCTGTCCCATTTTCTTTTCAGAATCAATTTTAACATTTTGTTTTACCGGTTCAATAATTTAATCAAAAACACGACTCACGCCGTGACTTTCAAAGATCCTTACTTTTTAATCACAAATTCTTGCTTGAATAAATGTTCAAATCGCGTCACGAATCTTCTTTAAGAATCCAGCTGTGAATGTCAGAGCAAAGCGCGATCGAGTCATGATTTTAAAATTTCTTGTTAAAAACTGTCCTGTCGCGAGTCACAGTAGTGAGCCAAGCCGCGGGTTTTGTGGCTCACACGGTCGTGTAAGACAAATTGTGGCTTCATGATCATGCAAAACTCTTACTGTCAATACTGAGAATATATTGCGATCACGAAGCGATATCAAGATTTCTTAGCGATCGTATCATGAGTTAACAAATTTATCGTGAGCATGTCACGGTAAGCGCGATTGCAGTATGAGTGAGGCAAGAGTGTTCACTTGGATAACTCACAAATAACTAACACTTTTCTACATTGATAAAATTATCTGATGGTTTCAATCTTTTGATCGAAACTCCACTGTTTTTCAGTGATCTCCGATATAGAAATACGTTTTCAAGATATGTAAAAACTGGTTCGATTTCAATAAATGTAGTTTCATTTGTTTCACTTTGCACAAGAGTGGATACAGAAAGGAGACCGAGAAGTCAACGTCAGATCAGAGATCTTCCACGGCTCTTTACTCTTGTCTCAGTTCGAGAAAAACATAAGATTTTTGGACCTGCCGGTGTCCATCGTATCTTGCTACTATTATCAAAATATGGAAAATATTAAAAGCATAGGCTTGCCGTTGTATACCAGCAGGATGTAAGTTTATTTAAACACAGTGTTCGCTAAATTTTTTCTACTAAAACCCTTAGTTGATCAATTCACTATTTTTGGCAGGAGAATGTATTGTCGATGGAATTTCAATCGCTTTTCCTAATCAATACAAAAATATCAACTTTGGTAATATCTAGTATGAATGCTCAAAAACGGTCATCTTCGCCACAGAGATTTACAACAGATGATGTAATTTTACCGCCTTTAATATTCAATTAGTGCATTTTATTCATACAGACTTTTTGAATGCTTCTTTATCGAACTACACCAACATTTTCGCAATAAACTAAGTCAGAGCTCGTGGACAATGGTTCCAAGTCGCAAGAATGTCAGTATAAATTCACACTCGAAAAAGAAGAATTTATTGTATTAGTTTTTCATCTTTGTTACTGTCGTCATTATTAATTTTTAATTGAAAAATCTATAGATTTTTCGTGTACAGATAAAAACTAAATTTACAAACAGTCAATTAACATTGCAAAAAAAAAGAAAAAACAGCAAATATGAAACAATAAACATGAGATAAATGACTAGTTTTCTTTGTCTATGAAATAACAAATAGATAAAAAAAGATTTGCGATATGAGGAGGCCGTTCGTATGAACAGAAAAAAAAGAGTGAACTGAAAATTATTTTGTAGCACACACACATACACAAACACACTCTCACAGAGAGCTATTAAGAATAGAAAAAGAAAATAAGGAAAGTTTTCGAATATATTTATTATTTATATCGAATAAATATCAATTGAACGTTCATTTATTTACGACGAAGTAAAACATGATCATCATAGATTAAAGATCTATGATAATTCTTTGCATACTTTGTTTTGTTGTGGTTGTAACGGTAGTAAACGTTTATTATTTATTGCACTTGCTGGACGAAACGGTGTTGTCACTTTGATATCAAACTGGAAAAAATTAATAAAATATTTATAGTAGTAACTACAAAAATTCTATGTTTTTTGTCACTTACTTGTTGTTGTCTGCTAGGCGTCTTCATCATTTCTGTATGTGCTAATTGTCGTTTAGCACTATGCTGAGCATTTGTCAAAATTGGTGTTTGTCCACGTGCTAATTGTTTTCGTGCCTTTTCTAACTCTTTTTCTTGTGAGTAATTTTCTTTTTCATGTGTAAAAAAATCGGTAATAGAAATACCGTCAACATGAAATGAATGACCGTGTGTTTGTTCATATTCATCGGCTAACATTAATATATTTTCTTGTGCTTTTTTCAATATTGTTTCAATATGACGACGTTCTTTTTCTTCATTAATTGCACTATAACCACGTTGTTTAAAACGATTTGGATCAGATGAAACAAACTTGAATAACATCAGATATATATATATATACATATCTAAAATAATTAGTTTTTTTAAACTTACTTCGAACTTCTTAAATTCATCCCAAGCATCCATCCATCGTCGAAGTTCAATAAAAATTTGTTCATTCCGCTCATAGTATGTTTTCATTTCTTCAAGTTCTTTTTCATGTTGTTCAAGTGTTTCCTCGGTGAAAACATCTAGAATGATATAATAATTCGTTATTAAAATGATTCTCATTCATCATTTCCATATCATATATCTCATTCTTTTTTCTATGATAATAATAGTGAAGAATTGCCGGTAGAACGAGATGTTTTGCTTCTTACATACTTGAATATAATGCTGGAAATAGTTCCATCTGTTCTCGACTATAAAAACATTTTTCATATTGCATAAATATTTCTTCTCTTATATTCAATATGTATGTTTTCATATTTTGTCGACGAATATCTTTACATCGTTCAATTTCTCTTTCAAGCTACAATATACACAATCTTTTCTTTTTTCATGTTCTTTTCGTTTTTATTCATACGCATACTTTTATCAAATTTGATGGTCGATCAGGTTTATTAGTTGGTAATTTAATTTCTTGATCTACTTCATTTATGTTTAATCGTTCATATAATGCTTTTAATTGATTAATAAGTTGATCACCTTTTATTTTATTCTTTTGATATTGTATATCAAGCTGGAAAGTAAAAAAAATAAATCTATATTTGTTTCAACGATACTTTGATGTACAAACATACTTCATTTGCTAGTGTTTGTAAATGCACTACATTCGCATTTGACAATTCAATCGTTTCAAAGGGTCCATCAATTAACCTGATTAGTAAAATATTATTATCATCGCCTATTACTAAACCATAGTTATCATTAAGTTCTAATTCAATTTTCATCTGATGTATTTGTTGACGATATTGTTCGACACGAGAAGATCTTTCAACCTTCAAAATAAAAGATGTAAATAAATTATTGCCAAGATCATATATCTAGATTTTCTAGTCGAGTGAGATAGTCAATGATGTTTCCGTATAAAAAAAACATATTTCATTTTTTTTAAGACTTCTACGATCTTCTTGGTACATATTAAAGAACTCTTTCTATCATCTAAAAATACGGCGTGACTAGCTAGCCCTGCCCTACTGCCGGAGTGAAATTTCGTCACATTTGTTGTATCTTGTTTTTCTGGTAATTTCTGAACGGCGGAGATGTTCAGAAATATCACAAATTAAAGCGAAAAGTCTGCTGAAGATTTTGAGATGTATTCGATTTTCAAACTAGCGCTCAAAATCTTCAGCAGACTTTTCGCTTTAATTTGTGATATTTCTGGATATCTCCGCCATTCAGAAATTACCAGAGAAACAAGATGCAAAAAAAAGTGTGAGAGCACTTACTCTTACTCTCTTTAGATTAACTCTTGAGAGCAAGAGTTAGTTGGTCAAGTCGGCAGAAAGTCGCGGTTTAGTAAAAAAGTTACAATTATCAGATTTGAAGAACAGGCGCCTTTACTTTCGTTTAGTTAATTTCTATCGTTTACTCTACAACTACCCATTACTTAGTTCTTCTAATCTGATTAGTTTTTCTTCCACTAGGTCATCAGAATGTAATAGGTCCCATTCTCGCTGCGTTACGGTACCTTTTACTGAATTTGAAACTGTAAAATCGTCTTTCTTTTGGCAGACTGCCGTTGACTAGAATACACTACTAACTGAGTCCTTAGCAACTGCACCTAACTTACACCTGTTTAAATTTGGTTTACGCACACTCCTAAACTGCTGATTTTCTTCTTGATATGTTATTTTAATGTTCTACATGCGAACGTCTCCTCCATTGTTCAAACTCATCTTAACTCTATATATTTGCTTATTATTGTTATTATTTATTTTAGTATGTATATCAGTGCACAGCAGGACTTCTCTTTGAAATATTTTATACTAACTATGTTTACAACTTGTGTTATTCATGACCTTTTTGTCAATAAACTGAAACTGGTTAAAGAAAGGTATTATTAGAGAGAAGTATATAAAATAAATTACCTGCAAATTAGTTAAATCATGAATATGATTTTCTAATATTATTTTTCGTTTTGCAAATGGTGTTTCATCTACGAAAGGAAAACATCAAAACTAAAGTTTCTTTTGACTAAAAAACACATACTTTCATTGTTGAATTCGAAAATTTTTTCATGTAATTTTTGACATAATTTTTCTTCTTGAATACGCATTTCATTTATTTCTGTTGTTTTTATTTTGAATAAATGTTCCGATGATTCAAGAAGATTATTTGCTTGTTTCATTTGTTCAAATAACGATAAATCATCAGACGGTTTTTCAATAGTCCATTCTAATTCAAGTAACCGATGTATACGATCACATTCTTTCATAATATTATCAATACATATTAGTAAATTTTCATTTTTAGTTTTTTCAATTTGGATAAATTGATTTAATGATTCCTGTATATGATATGATTTATTATTTCAAAAAATAAGTATTCTCACACATATCTACACACTAAAACGTACCTTTAATACATTAATAACAATTTCTTCTTGAGAAACAATGTCTTGTTCATTTAAACCTCTTTTAAATAAATACTGTTTCATTAATAGTAAATCACTTTCAATTGAACGATAAAATGGTAAATGTTCAATACAACATTCGAACGATTGATCTCCTCCATTATTTGTTCTAAAATAAATATCATTCAATATCATTTTAAAACTAAATAAATATAATTACATACTGTTCAAGTATCGACACTGTACGATCAGTCAATGTTGGATCGACTGGCGTCGCTTCTTCAAGATTAAACGTTCGATCACTCATATTTTTCTAAAAATATACCAAAATAGATATACCATTACAATCATAAATAGAACCATTCACCAAAGAGCTTTTGTTTTCAAATAGAGATTTTTATTTCTTTCATGAAGCTGCTAGTGAATAAGATCTGATGTTTTATTTTACTAAAAACTAAATACTCAAATTTCTATTGATGAATTTTGTATTTGTAGTTCAGCAAAAGTTAATTATTCAAAATTATCAAAAAAGTTCGAACTTTAATCTAAACATGGATAAAGGAAACGTTGATTCTCTAAATCAAACCATTGATAGTAAAATTGGGTTTTTTTCTCCCGATTTTTTAATGTTTAAAATAATTAAAAAAACATCGAATAATTATTCATGATCTAATTGATAGTCAATCACAACTGCTTATATATGCACAAATGCACTAATCAATTCCAAAAGCACATCTGTCGATGGGAAAGTTTCTATGCTGAGGAAATGTAGCAAAAACATTTCTTGTTACACGTATCATTTGAAGAAAAAAAATTTCGTATAAATGAAAAGTCTGGCACTATATAGCAATCTTAACAAAAATTTGTTACGTGATAAAACAAACGCTTTTGCAAAGACTATATCAATATTAGGCTCAAAAGACAATGCAATAGAATAAAGACATACATATTGCCTCGTTTTATGGGTTATGTATCATTTCTATTGATTGTGTCTTACTTAAACTCACCCTTTGATTGAAAAAATTAGAATTAAAAAATACCTATATTAAAATAAACGTTCTCTTTTTTTTTCTACATGAACATATATATGCATATAATTTATCTTACTCTATATATTCTGTGCGTTTTTCTCGAGTACCTTTTGTTATATTTAAAACATTGATTTGACTAATGTCTTCCATAATCGAAATACGAGCAAAAAGATGGAAGAATGATAAATGCGTAATAAGTATGTTTTTATGTATGTATGTACTGTATAACAAGTGTATATGTATTACGTCTAAACAAAATCCTTTGTTATAAATGGCAGATTTTTAAAGTTTTCGAATTTATCATTTTGTGAAAAGACATATACAGTTATCACATTTACTACATAGATAGAGAAAAAAAGATGATTGAAAGAATAGGAAAGCATTTTTCGTTTTGTCGACACCTCATCATAAATTTTGTTCTTTTTATGATATTCGAGAAAAGAGAATTTCCTCATTATTATTATTATTTTTTTTTTTTGACAATAATGAAATAATAGATGTATCGTTCACGAAAAGAAAAAATTTTTTTGATGGTACTGAAGAATCATACATAGCAAGGGTGTTAGGATATTCTTTTACTAGACATAGTTTATTGTTGAATGTATAGGAAATAAGTCCTTTGAGATTTGTTTCATAATTCTCGATTAAAAGGAGAAAAATTGCATTAGAAGATGTGATGTAGCAGAAAAAGTTAGAAAATCAGCATATCGAATTTTCTGTAAGAAGCTGCTTTACAGGAAAAACAGTACAGAGCAACAAACGGAAATTTTCTAGATTATACAGGGCGGTCCAAAAGTCATCCGACAGTTCGACAGTCGTTTATCGCCTTTTTTTTGACATTTTTCGCTGATTGTCTGAGGTTCAATATTCAATTTGTCTACGTAGATAGAGAATTTTATGCTCTATCGATCTCACACATTTGCAACTCCATACAATGTTTCTGCTACGTCAGCTGAACTCCTAATTAGTTCTCAAGCGGATTTTCAATTTTTTCAAATTAAATTATTATTATTAATAATATAAGTAATAAATAAATAATATTAATAATAATAAATTATTATTAATATGTTGCTATTTTCAGTGTGTCGCAGTTCGGCAACTCAGCACCAGTCAAAATATTGAATGATTCTCAAACGAGAAAAATGCTATCAGAGATTTAAATACCATATTTGTAGAGAATTTAAGTCTCTATCGAATGAGGCTAAAATCAGATTTTTAGGTCACTCGGAAGTGTTCTAAAAATCGCAAACAAAGACTGCCGGGTGACTTTCGGACCACCTTGTATTATTGAATAGAAAATCAAGTAACTCACGATCTTTCTCTTTGAAGTCAACTTCATCACATATAATACTTAACTGATTACCAAGTGAGTGTGTCCATCACTTTCAAACAATGTAGAAAATTTAGCGGGAATGGGAGTAAGACCGAACTCTTATCGTGAAGAAAGTTTTTGACTCTGTGATAAGAACAATGAAGAAATTTCTCGAGCGAACAATATTATTTACTGTAAAGATTTTCGGAATCCTTCTCGTTTTGTCAAAATTGGCAAGAAATTGCCGATTAACATTAGGCTTCCAGAAATGGTACAATAATTAGTCGATTTCATCCTGGATTCTACTAGCTTTCTTTTACTTTTCTTTTTACTTTTATGAAATAAAGTTTAAACAAAACAAACTGTAGATTAAGTGCAATTAATCAGTCGGTTTATCGGGCACTTAATCGAGATTTAAAAAAGAATTTTACCCTGATTCATCGCGCTTTTGAAAAAACTCGTCGATAAATTTCGATGAAATCGCAAGTAACCGTCGGCTTTTTCTAATATCATGATTAAGCGCACGAGCAATTCACCGATGAATTGCGCCTAATCGGCAGTTTCTTGCCGATTTTTATGACATGGATTATTTCTAAAAACAAAAGAATCCTTTACCTAGACAAGGATCCTACGAAAATGAGAACGTATTTTCGCGATGATAGTTATTCACCGTTTTGTTTCAAATAAACAAGATTGAGTAATAAGCCACATTCTTATCAAAAGAACTTGGAAAATTTTCTCTTACTGAATGATCAATAAAATCCCAGAGGAAATCACTATGATACAAACTCAGACTCTTTTAATTATTTTGTAACCAAGGAAAAATGGATAGATGCTGTCTAAATATCTATGCTACTCTTCATAAACAAAAAACTGGGTGCTAAAAAAAGACTTTGTTTTCCTCATGTACTTTGTTATACTTTAACCGAAAGTTACTGCGGAGAAGAACGTAAAGCAGATTCTACGTCACTGGAGAGTACATCGGTTCAGTGTTTCTAATGACTGGTGGTTCCTGTGAGATTAAAGTGGTCTTCTACTTTACAAAACCCGATCTCCACCCTAAAAATGATTTTGCTTTTTGAAATTTGCACTTTATTTTTTTCTGATCTGTACTAATTTCGCCATGACTGAACTTATTGGTCTAATCTCTCTTATAAATAATTACATAGAGACACAATGACCACTGCTTATTATAACTTGCTTAATGTGAATCTGAAAATCTGAATCTGAAATAGTTCCACTAATACTGAAATTTGTGTTGAAACTAATTTATTCACTTCTGGATTTACAGTAAGCTGGTTCATTCAACTATGATTGCAAATCCTATTAGAAACGTTGCGTCGAATAGGCAGTGGAAGCGTATAAAAAAGTCTCTTGTTGTTTTATCAACAAATCTACTTGATAAAAAACCGATTTTCTTTGCGCCCTTAAATCGCTTAATCCCATGCGACATAGTCTCATATTCTTACCATCAAAAGTTGCCAAGAAAAGAAAAAGCACAATAGTGGATGTTCAGTTTAAAATAAATCATAATTTAATAGATAAAACAACAAAGAGAGCAATTCAAATCACACGCATACATTTGGACAATGTAATGAAGTGGCCATTTTCTAACGGATGTACAACCGCCAACTTTTGCGCTAACAAACCACAATGCGATCGAAAACAGTGTGTTTTGAAATGAATAGTGCATCTTTTTGTTGGTGCATTTTATGTAAAGGTCTGTTTCTTAGAACGAGAAAAGTTGTAGCCGAAGTTTTTCATAGGTGTCGCACTGTTGTGTTATCCAACGGTCATACAACATTGTTAAGACTATGACAGATAAAATCACACCTGACAAAATATAGTGGAAAAATTATTCACCCTGGCTTACCCCGCAGTGACGCGCTGTTTGGAGCGTGATTAGGGTACATTAGTGTTACAAGTTAGGCATGCAAAAATTGCCGACCAACAACTATTTACTACTTGAAAACAATATTTTGTCTTAAAGTTTTCAGCAAACACTCTGATATATTTCTAGATTATTTCTTCAAAGTTTGATAATTATAACTTAAATGGAGTTACAGAAATCAAAATAACATGAAGCCGACCCAAAGTCTGAGAATAATAGCTAAATAAGGTGCATTTTATTTCTATGCAAAAAACTCGCCAAGATCACTCTAGTTCAGTAAATAAATGAGTTTTATTAGGAAACTTAGAAATGTCATAACTCATTAACAATTTGCACTAAGAGGTTAAAAAAAGGTTATATCACCATTTAATAACATAACGACAAAATTTCTATCTATGAGACGTTATAGTTCGCGAGTCACAAAATGATGGTTGTTTTTGTGTTTTACTGTCAGTACAATCGACACACTCTTGTAACAGTACTTGTTTGAACCTTACATAGGCGTCTCGGGAATCATAAATAACGCTTCAAATCCGCTATTTTCATTTTAAAAACCTCGTATGATTAAACAAGTCTTGCTCGAAACTTTTAAAGAAAAAGTCTGAAAGCTATTTTCAAATAATTTTTCGAAATCTCAACTTGTGATCTATTGTTCTCAAAAATCAATTTTCTATGAAACTTTTTCGTTGTATCACAACACGGTTACGGTGCTTGCTCTAGAGTAAGACCCGAGCAGAGATCCCAGATCTTCTGATTCTGGCAGAAAAATTCTGATTTTTGAAACTTTTTCTGCCTCGTTTCTGCTCTTTTTTGCCCTAAGGTCTACTGATTTTCTGATTTTCTACTTCTTTTTCTCAGGTTTTTCTGATTTTGGACGTTTATTTCCTGATTTTCGTGTTTTGGATCTGGAATCCCTGGACTTGTCTAAAGTCTTTTAAACGAATAACAAGTTGTGTCTTTATTGTGAAAGTGTAGAAGGTAAATTCAAGCGTGTATTAGAAAAATATGTTTTATAAATGTAAAAAATATTCTTGTTGAATAGTAATAAACGTTAGTGGAGTTATTAGTTTAAAGTGTGACTGTCGATGTGTGCCTACTTTCTTAAATTGCGGAATTTGTCTATTAAAAAACGTGGTGAATTTGTATCAGATATATACGTATATCTGAACGAGAGAGATATGTGTAACTTTGTGAGTTATAAGTCGCTCAGTGACATTTTCTAACTAAATCAACTGAATAAAAACTAAAAAATGTTTTATTTTAAAAGGACTAACTAAGAATCACCCTCTCAGAGACCTAGATGTTGCTCAGAGACATATTGTAATCTAACTTTTCTTGAGGAACACCTATTTATCAGCCCATTTAGCCGTAGACTCATTCATCACTGATTGGAATGTTAGTACCAGCGTCTTTTACTTAAAAAATAATAAAATTATGATCATCTTCAACGTATGTCACTATGAGACTTATACTAATATAGTACTGTAACAACCCTCTTAGAGACATATGCAGTTCCCTTAATTCATTAAACCAATTTAATTAACCACCATAGGTTTCTCGGAGACATGTGCTAATTAATTAAGAAAATTTTTTCTCTGAACTGTTAAACTTTTTATGTAACTTGGGTTAAAAGATTCAACATCCAAGTTTCCTAAATTTTATGGAACTTTTTACAAGTTTCATAAATGTGTGATTTATGAAACTGGATTTATGAAGACAGGATATCCCCAAAACATATATACCCCAACTCAGCTAGAGGAATTCTATCCAACCATACATGACTAATCGAGAAAATAAATATTACTCCTCCTTTGAATTACGTGCATCTTACTATCTTCTCCCTCAGTTAACTGAACCATGACAATTTTGTAGTCAACATTATGAAAAAGTGTAGATTTTTTCTGTTAGTATTTAGTGCTGACGAGGAATATTTTCCAACTGTCTAATCACTTTCTGCTCGAAACCTAGTGGGTTATAGGTTATCGACCAATCCAATCCGATCCGATAGACGAACAATTTGTATAGTTATCTGTTTCACATTCTTTTCTCTCCTTTTTATAGAAAGAAAAAAATATCTAATAGATAATTCCCATGGTGAGCAAAGCATAAGCTAGTTTGTTTTGTTGCTCATTATTATCACTCTTTATTTTCTGTCATTTATTTTCATAAATATTATAATCAAAAACTTAGTCTAAATTCAAAATTCATGACTTTTCATTTGCATCATGGATGGTTAGTTTACTTCAGGGGAAAAAATGTTTGGTAATATCGTGTTTATTGGACATGTAGCAGTATTGAGTAGGACGAAATCCTTAATGAGATTTTTTGCAGTCCACAGGATAGAGCGAAAAAAAGCATTTCGTCTATCTCTGATAGGTAGAAAGTATTGATGTTGCATAAGATATTATAATTTTCACTTGCGGGGGAACGTATTTGGTAATAATAAGAAAAAGCCCACAGAGCTATAAAACATAAAGAGAGTTCGAAAAATCAGTTTTGTTGTAATATCGTCGGTTTTTGAGCTGAAGTAAAATTTTCAGTATAACATTTTCTCCTCCCACATCCAGTTCAATTCCTCCTCATAAAGAGGTACAGTATAGGAAATAGGGTTACAAAGAAGGATTAAATATTTATCATCATCCTTCTTACACCTACACATAATTCTTATTATTTATCATATCAAATCCAAACAACAAAAATGTCTCAAAAACTGTCATTACTATTAGCAATTGCATTCTTACTAATAGTTTTAGTACATCAGTGGTATGTATGCGACAGGGTTTTTAAAGTCTATAGAACTTGTATTTCTACACATTCTTTTCTTTCCAGTACGGCAAATTAAAGTCCATATACAGCAATACGTTCTGGTGCTAGGCTTGCTACAAATTATTCATTATGTACGTGATCAGGCGAGATTGTTAATGATGATGTTACCAGCTACGTACGAAGTTGTGTTTCACTTCAGAACTGAAAACATTCGTAGTATTTGAGCACAACCATAAAGCCACAAATTATTCAGTCTATATGTGATCGCGCGAGGGTGTTCATGATGTTGTTCCCAGGTATGCAAGAAGTTATGTGGCACTTGTGTAGTGAAAACATTTATAATAATTGGATAGACTCATTCCGTTACAAACTATTCAGTATGTATTTGATCACGCGAGGATGTTGATGATGGTGTTGCCAGGTATGTATGTACTTAAGTTTCACTTTCAAAGTGAAAACATGCGCAATATTTGAGCATAACCATAAACGTAAAGCAACAAATTATTCATTTTGTATATGATCACCCACGAGGGTTCGTGATGATGTTGTCCGGTATGTATCACCTCATGTTTCACCTGTGACGTGAAAACATTCCTAATATTCGGACAAAACCATGTCATAAATTATCCATCCACTATGTGGTCGCGCTAGAGTGGTGGTGACGGTGTTACCAGGTCTGATGTTTCAACTGTAAACAACCGCACTGTTCGTTTTGTTTCGAAACCAATCTTTCTTATACAGCAATGAAAACGAATAACTAATAAGAATAGCATCACTTAAACAAAAAATTTTAAATTTAGGATGCAGTCATAGCTATCAGCTGTTATACAATACAAAACCGTTCGATGTGCGCTATATACTAAATCTCTTAGGAGAACTTCGTTATAATTTAGGAAGATAGAAATTTTTCAATACCTATTTTCTGTTAAGTTTTTGAACTTTTTTCTGCTTTTCGATAGTGCTTATCATTGTCCATCTTTGGTGGATGCACCAAGATGCGCAACTTAATGGACACTGAGATATAGAGTTATAAACATAACCGTCGAGTGGGACCATACCTGAATAACTTTACTCATGATCGATTGGTGAGATTTTCAACCGGTGGTGCAAGCCAAATTACACATATTTTGCAGTACTTCTATCAGTTTGTAATATTCAAGTTAAAATAAGTCGTAGTATATAAGATTTAAAAATAAGACAAATGGAAATAGATTTATTTGGTGCTCATTGTCTTCTTTGCTATTCTAAACGAAATGAATGGAAGGATATACAAAAAACTGAGTATGGTTTTCCTATTGAAAGAACTGCTAAAGGCACTGTAGAAACTTATCAAAAAATGTTGGAAGAATATGGTGGAATAAAAAAATTCCGAAATGATTATGATACACGAAAAGGTTTGACACCAAAACCATTAAGTGAAGATAATCAGCATTTTATAACTACTCCTTAATACATCAGCTTAACTGATTGGGTCTTGAAAATTATGTATCACATGAAAGCAAATATTTTACGATGACCCGAAACAGACAAGAGAAATGTGAAAGCAAAATTGAAAAAGCAAGAGAAGAAGTTCTTGAACAGCTAGAAACATAACAGGTCTTCGATTAGATCAAATTAACCATTCTTATGAAAAAAGTGGAAATTCAACAACCAGTCAATAAGGCAGAGAATTCTTTGCAGAGAAAAATCGTTTAGCTGTAGTTGAATGTGGTCCGAATTATCATCAAGAGAATCTTAAAAAATTAATCCATCAGTTATTAGTACTTTTACGAGTGGTCTCTTCAACAGCTGTGCTAATACAAATATTTTTCAACAGAAATGCGTTGATTTCGCTCACTTTATAGCCAATCATTTCTCATGTGTGGAATATAATTTAACTGCTTATAATCTGATTTTTCACTCTGCTGAATTGATTTGTTGTAATGATGATGTCAGTATTGAACATTTTTACACCTTATACATGGGAACATTTTAATGCCTTAAAATGCTATTTTTTAACAGGTTGAAACTGTACAAAAACAGGCAGTTAATAGCATCATGTGATGGCCATTTTTGCACCATTACTGGCTGTTAACGGCCAACTATCGAACGTTTTCTTTGATTAGTACCCCAAATATAGTATTTTCCAAAATTCTTGGCTCCTTAGATCCATGGTGCCATCAACGGCACCCGATCCAGAACCAGCGACGACTTCCAACAGACACATTTCGATGACACGTACAATCGGGGATGAGAAAAATTTGCTAATTTCTTCCAAATTTAGTGTGATATATATTCATATATAGATATATATCATATACTAGTGATGATTGCAAAATAAAAGGGTGAATGGAACAGCCATTTTAAATGTCAGTTTTTTCCTGTATATTGTGCAAATAAAGAATAGCCTGTTAATAACCATTTAACTGTGACAGTTATGTTACATTTTAGGATGCATAGTTAACTTCCTGTTTTTTGGCATTACAACAGCCAAAAAATTTACAGTAAACGGTGACTATTAATTACCTTTTTTTCAACATTTGTGGTATGTTAAATTCCTTTTCGCGGGCCTTTATTAACAATCACATGACAGACAATAAACTTGCTGTTACCTGGTAGTTTTTAACAGTTATTTGGGTGTTAAAAACCAGTTTTTTTCGCATACATTTTAAGCGCATTACATGGCTTATTAAATGTCAGTCGTATTTCATCTGGGCAGCATTTAATGCAGTTACAAGTTCACGATTTGATATTGAGCTGACTTCAGATACACTTGGTTAAAAACATTAAATTGAAACGGCGGCGACTACATGTATTGTAGCCTTCGGCATGTTTCTCATGTGAACAGACAAACTTGGTGAATACGTGATTAAATGGATGGATTGAGAAATGAAAAATAAAGGAAAACGTACGTTGCAAGAGTTTCTTTGGTACTGTTTAATAGTTAAACCTTTTATTACGCAAATATTTTGTTTTCTAAGTTTTTTGAAGTTGAGACTTTGGTCTTTCCACGGATAAATAATTAACTGTCCAGTATGTACACTGTAAAGTCGGGAATTATTTATAGAAAATGCTGGACCATTTTCAAAAAGTCCATATGTAAAATCCTCATGGATTTTCCAGATTATAGAAAATCGAATTTCCAATAATGTAGAAAATCGACATCGATTTTTTCTACATTATGGGGAATTATTTATAGAAAATCCTCGGCGAATTTACATCTAGAAAATCCTCAGGGATTTTATATATGGACTTTTCGAAAATCAAAAAGTCGGATTATTTTCTACTTTCTAAAAAATCCTCAGCGATTTTCTAGATGATGAGGAAGAACAATTTGAATGAGAATGCTGATAATCAGAGAACTGAAAATAAACTTTTTCACCATTATTAACAGCTATTGAACTTCGAAGTTGAGTGCGGTGTATTATTTCAGTTTATTGGGTGACAATATGGATCTTTTACTAATGAAAACCAAATTCGCTATCGCTCACGTGTTGAACGATTGTTATTTTATTTAAAAAATAAAGAAAATAAATGTGAATTGTTAGGATCATGTCTTTGGGTTAACATAATCAACCACATTTTTGGAAGATGCTAAATTCAGACATAAAAATGAGGAATATTAGCAAGAGCAAATCGCTTTGTGATCTTCAGAAAGTTGCGATAGAACTCGACTGTGTCTTAACCAGGCAACCAAGAACCTTTTCAGCACCTCTTTGTGATCTCCAAGTGTCATACGGCAATAATACTTCTCGAAGAATATGCTGATTTGCAAAAACTGAGAGAACTTTCCGAAGCTACTAACATTTCCGATGTTAAATACCAAAATCAGCAGAGATCAGTTACACGACAATTTGTTGGAATGTATAGGCTTTAATAGATCTGAAAGAAGCAAGAAAAAAATCACGGAGTCGTCTTCTTAGAAAATCGAATTGGATTTTCCAACTATTTAGAAATTCCTTATCGATCGTTTCTGGCAAATGAGAAAAGTCAATTTAAGAAAATCGATCTATAAAGTAGAAAATAATTCCAAATTAGAGTATACTATTCGTAATATATGAACGAAATTTTTATTATTGACTCATAGATTTTCTGTCTTAGTTGCTGGTATATCGGATTTTATGTACTTGATTTGATACTTTTATCGATCAGTGATGAAGTTAGCACTGTTTCTCGTACCCTTCTCCAGTTTTTCTGCCAGTTCGTAGTATACAACTTGTACTCTATACCATGCTAATTTTTAGAAAAAGGTACTGTTTAGTTTTTAAGTTATAGAGATCTCAATATCACAGACTGAAGTTAGTGAAATCTATAGGTTTCAGTTTAATTTTATAAAGTGCACGAATTTGGAATGACACACATAATTTTCTTGATCACTTTTCAGAACATCATAGGCAGAGAAGCCCAAGTTCTACATTTATTTTTTCCAATAGAATCACTACAATTAAATGAAAAGGATCATTTTACTAACTTTTATCTTTGAAACTGACACCTTAAATTTCTAAAAACTAAAAGACACCTGTTTCTGAAAAATATGGCCAATATATTACAATTTGTGTACTTCAGATTACTGTACGAAGCGAAAAGGGGTCCTCTCGAATTATTCCGCCTCTTAATTAGCGAAGTGAATCTACATGGGAGATCTTATTCAATTGTAACCTGAAGAGAAGTTTGTAACGAAGCTATATGCTCTGATAAACATCCGTTTAAGTAAAGAACTGCGGACACACAAATCTACACAGTGTTTTCCCATTATACATGATTAACTCATCAAATAATTGAAAAAGATGCAGTGTTAACAACAGTTTACAGAGCACACTCTGAAAAGACAGTGTTTTAATGAACCTTTTAGGTGTTCGGGAGCGTATCATCTGGCAGAAGTTTATCAGATGCGCCTTGAAACATAGATTTCCAAATGGCGGCAGTACGTAGAGACGAGTTATTAGCGTTATCGATCCCACAAAACCTAGTAATTGACAGAGCTCACGAGACTCTTGTTTTCTTATGTGTTATAGACTGATATTTGGCAGCTGAACTAAAAGTCACAAACTGACTGTGGACGTGGACAGGCAGAAGTTTTGTGGGATCTATATAACGGTAATATCTCATCTCTACGTACTGCCACATTTTGGAAATCTATGTTTTAAGGAGCATCTGATAAACTGTAAAAATAGAAGGGAAAGACAATTGCACTTTTGTGTTTTGAAAAGAAAACACTTGGCTTCTAGTAAAGTGCATATCAGTGCGACGTTAAATCTTTGATGTGTAATGGTTGTCAATTGTGATATGCTATCTATGGAGAGGTAATGTATCGACTCACACAACAAGAATCAAGTAAACATCTACAAAAAGGAATGCCGTGACCCGGGATCGAACCAGGGACCTTTAGATCTTCAGTCTAACGCTCTCCCAACTGAGCTATCCCGGCGAAGTGAGCTTCAATCCATCATCCATTTGGGATATCGGAAGTTCATTAAAACTTTAATGAAACTTACGGTGTGTTCGGTGATCCTGGATTTTCATTAAACATTTTAATGAAATTCTTGTGCCACCTAAGATAGTTAAATGCCTAAGATGTCTGTGATACTTGACTGCCTAAATGCCTTAACTAATGTTTGATAACTCCTACACAATCATTTTCTGCAAAAATCGATTTTTAAGAAACACTCTCTAGACAAGCATTGTCATCTGCTCAAAACATATTTATTGTTGAAACTTATCGAATTCGTTTCTGAATATAGAAATGTGGCGACGAAACTGTTTATACCATAATATCATAATACGTGGTACTGTTTATACTATCGTACCTACCCATACTACTCAAAGCAAAGTAAACTTTTTTAGAATTGTGGTCTAAAACTCCTCGTGCTTTATTTCGCTTTGAATAACAATTTATTCGAACGGATACAAAAAGAACTGAACAAAATCGTGCATTTCGTTTTCTTAAACTTATCGTTAGTCGAAAAAAATTGATATTTTCATCCCACTCACCCTGAGTGGAACACTCAGGACACAAGCCAAATCATCTGCCAGATTTCTTCGCAGATGATTTGACTTGTGTCCTGGGTGGGATGGTTCTGGAATTGAAAGGGATTCGATTCTAGATCTTGCGTCATCAAAAATTTTCTGTGATACTCCATGTTACAGTCACTGTGCAGCAGACATTGTAATGAAAGTTCGTGTATAATACGTACTACAAAGTCTACAATACGTGTACGGCGTGGCCAGCTAACGGTCCCCTTCAAATCAGAAAGTTCAACAAAAAGTTTGTACTTAATTCAATGGAGAGGCACATGGGTAGTTGCAGTTTTTCACGCTGATCACGAAAATTAACTTTAAAATGTATAAAAGGTAAAAATTTTAATTTAGTATTTTAAAATTTTGTGATTTCAATTACCTCACCTAGACATTTTGTTGAAAAGAGTTCAGAACTATGCTGATCGATAGAGAATTCAATTCTGTACAAAATGGCTTAATTTTTTCGAAGTTGCAATGCTTAGAACACGGTTTAAAGCCTAGAGAGTTTTCTGAAAAACCAGTTTTTGTAACCTCTTTTCCGATGAGTTAAACAAGTTTGTTAAGTTTATTTTAAGTTGCATCAAACAGAGAACATATAAGTCTATATTTTAAGTAATACATAGACTTACAGGTGCTCTGTTTATATATTTGAAAAGGCGTGACATAAACCACCGCACAAAACAGCACAGAAAGAAGAATTTTCATCTGTTACGACGAGCTTTTATACTATATGGAACGCCGATAACATATTTTGTAAAACCAAGCACATCGTTCGATAGCTCGAGTAATTCTCTACATCTTTATGCAAAGTATTGTTTTCTCACACCTCTACTTTCGGAGTAAGAAAGACATTTCTGCATGTCTTCCAAATTCATTTCTGTTTTTTTGCCTGTATTACGAATGCACTATTTTGTTCACTGCTTAGTGAGTTATGCTCTGAATGTAATGAGTCAAAATTTTTAGCAGAGATAGAGCTGAGAGAAAATTTGGTAATGGATTAGTGTGTCTGAAAATATGGAGAAGTTAGAAACTAAAGTACCAAAGCTGATTTTGTCATTAGGCGATACTATGGGGATGTTTTGAGCCAGGGAAAATGTATCGCTCAAGTCATGAATGACAAATACATCATTCAGCTCAGTTTTATCAGCTGGTCAAGAATATGACTGTGATTTTGTTTAAAAAGGATGTCTTTAGGTAGCTAAAATTCGAATTTAATTTGAAAATTAGCCGGATTCGCCTTTTCTCACGCATAGTTTGACCACGCGATGCTACTTTCTGCAAGATGCAACTATTAACATTCGAAGCCCAAGCTATTTAATGATTCGAAAACAGTATTTAAACAGAAATTTCTAAGTTTAAAATATCAATTTTTTTCGACTAAATTTAAGCAAACGAAATGCATGATTTTATTCAGCTCTTTTTTTATTCGTTCGAATAAAATGTTATTAAGAATTTGCTTTATTTGAGAATTAATACCCTGTTATGGGTCTATTAATAACGGGTGGCGCATAATAAACGGGACACTTTTGTTCTTTATTTTTGAGGTACTTCTGAATAATCTAAAAATCTGGTTCTAGTCTCATTCGATAGAGAATTGAATTCTCTACAGAACCTGCTTTTTGAATCTCTGATAGCATTTTTGTTGTTTGAGCACCACTCAAAATATTGAATAGCGCTAAATTCTCGAACTGCGACATACCGAAAACAGAAAAATATTTGCCTTGGTCCCAGAACAGATTTCATAAGAATTTTGAAAACATCAGAAGATTCATCGGAAAATGCTGCATCTTCTTACACATTCTTCGAAATTCTACAGGTAAGTTTTCTACGAAAATTTCTCTTTGCAAAAGGTGATAAATCTAAAAAATCTAACTTTTGAATTTATTTTCCACAGATTTTTATTTTTTGCTTATAAAAGCAGTAAAACGTTATGAATCCAGGGTTTTAGCCTTGTTATCGTACACAGAATTAATTTCTGCATCTTTTGATATATAAACAAAGTTTCTCAATTGAAAC
>CAJNOQ010000674.1:0-43640 GCA_905250885.1 Didymodactylos carnosus
CATGCTGATTCCGAATTTCATAATGGTTTGGGCTAATTTTGACTTTAAAGCCCCGGTTTTTGAAGATCTTGGTTTTCAAGCCGAAAAACCATTTGCGCTAAAAAAAATTTTTGATCTGTCCAATCTCTTTTTTTACGTTTTTTACGTAGAAAACTCGCTCAGAACCTCTCATGAAAACTTGAAAAATGGTTTTCTGTAGGTTTCGCGACGTACTCTATCAACTGGACAGATCAAAAAATTTTTTTAGCGCAAATGGTTTTTCGGCTTGAAAACCAAGATCTTCAAAAACCGGGGCTTTAAAATCAAGTCCAATTAAATTAGTCCAATCCCATGAAATTCGGAATCAGCATGCTCGATTGGCCCCGGTCAACTGAGTCTCAGCTCAAAAGCGAGGAAACACTTGGTGGCCTTCCCTTGTTAGTCTGAAAAACGTTTTTTCTGCTAATAAAATCTGTTTTGTAAAGGTTGGTGATGGAAGGACCCTTACAAGGGAATCTTCTAACATATGTATATGTTCTCTCCTATAACATCAATACCTCTTCATACCCGAAGAATGATGTATCTAGATTTAGCTAACATTTTTAGATGGGTATGATGGCATAAAGTTTTCGAATTTTTGCATGAGCGCCTTTATATTATATTAAAGTGTGGGCTGCAAAATGAGACCATTCCAGCATTCTATCACCTTTCTTCAAAAAGTTATGCCTTTCTAAAGTACTTCCTTCAAAACCTAAAAATGCTCAATTTTTTAGTTTATAAACTTAGTAGTTAGCTCATAAACTTTTGCCTCCTTTTCTGTACATATTGAAAATTTACTATAGAAAATACTTAATAAATAAACATAGCAATAAAAGGTGGATAAATCGAGGCAAGTCCCATTATACGTCCATGAGAAAAAAAAGAGCAGATTAATCAAAAAAAATCCTTTAATAAAAAATGAGTCTACAGTAAAGAAAATATTTTTACAGAAACGAAGATTGAGTGTGGTAGTGGTATGTGTGTATAATAGATGACAAAAAGAAGGGACACAAACTTAGTAATAAATACATTGATCCATATGTGGCAGTGGGATAAAAGGAGATAGCAATAATAGGGCCTTAAGGCATAAATCGCCCAGTACGTTTTATAAAGTGCTGCATTTCTGAAAAGACTTCAATTAATTTCTCAACTGGCAGTTGTCTAATTGTTGCATCTCTTAAAAGCAGCTGATCAAGGTGAATTCTATCACAATTCTACAGCACTTTCAGTTTTTCGAAAAGCTCGTTCCTCTGCTGGTCGTAATGTAAGCAGAATCAAACATAATGAGTAGTGCTTTCCTTTTCTTCACAAGAACAAAGTTTTTCTGTACATTCTTACACATAGTCTGATAGAAGAAAGTGTTTTCTTTACAATCAGATGTTTTCCGGAAAATTTCGCTAGGTTTTCATGAAGATATAAGCATCACGGCAAATGCCCTGAAAAAAGTGACCTGCGTACAAAATGCGTTTTTGTCGGAAACTACTTTTTTGCTACCGGGCTTCATTGTGTCACATTAGGACCGCCCTTAAACATCATCCGATCGAGTTAAAAATTTTATCAAAGGTACTCAAGGTTAAGAATTAAGATCGGGTTAAGAATTTTATTTCAGACCTTTTTTAACTGAATTATAAGGTTTCTAAAATTGAAAAACTTGGTTTTTGAGACGTTTTTCACTATTTTTCCTATAACTCTACCAGGAAGGGTCTTTAAAAAATTCCCAAAAGTCTACCTCTGCCCTATGATCTTGAGAACTTCTGGTAATTTTAACTCGATCGGATGAAATTTAAGAGGAGTCATAATGTCACACAATGAAAAATCGAGTTTTCTGGAAAACTCATGAATGGTAATAGTTAAAAACTAAACAAAAACGAAAAAATGCTCCATTGAGTTTCCAAACAGTTCTGAAAATATGAAGCCTTAATGACTTTTAGTCCACAGTGTTTCCACAGAAAGCCCAAAAAGACGGGAGGAGTACCCTTTAGAGATATGCAGGGTAACTGTTTACGGAGCCCTAGCCCTGCCCTGTGAAAAGTTTTTGAGTCCTGGTCCTACCATGCCCTGTGGCAATGCAGCCCTAGCCCTACACTACCTTTTTAAAATTTGAGAATTTTCCATTTAAAATTATTTCTTTATTTTTTTTAACTAAATGAATCATATTGATAAAAATTCTTTTTTAAAATTTCGTAGCAACATAATGTCATCGATCGTTTCTTCGTCCAGCCTTTGTTGTTGTTTTTTTTATATTGCCAATTGTACCAAAAATGGGTGCAACGGTATGCAGATTTCTCAAAAACAGGTTTTATGTTCAAAATTTTTTCAAAACGTAATTATTTAATAAAAAAGGACAATCAGAGCAAATAGATATTTGAGAAAAGTTTTGCTAATAAAATTCAACATAGGATGACCGCACAAAGTTTTACATTTCATTAGAATGAAGCCTTGTGCCATACACGTAAAAACAACAAAACTATGGGGTCAGGAACATTTTCACGATTTTTGATATTAATCGAGATCAACACCAGATTATGCAGGTATGAGCCTCCAATTTATTTAGTCTGGTGTAAAGGTTAAACGAAAAAACTTTCGTTGCGCAAATCAAAGTAAGTTAAACGAAGAGAATAGATGTCGTAGATCGTAGTTGCCAGTGTTGAATCTCTCGGATTTGGTATGTTACAAAAAAAATATAAATATATTTCTTAAATTGAACATATGCACTCGACGTCTTTTGGCTGTGTAAAAGACATTAAGCGATCTAATGCAAAAACATCAACAGACGATGATTCAGGGTGATTCTTTCGGAAACCTACCATGTTTACATTGACTTTATCCGGATTGTTCGAGAGTAACAGGACTAGTGCAACTTGGGCTCCTGATGACGAATATCACGTTTAAAAGATTCTAAAACAACGGCACGATGACCTCCTAGACCTGTGAAGATCCCATTTTCCCGCAGAATAGACCTTTTTTGGACATTTTCACCATTTTTTAGTGAAACACTTTCATGAACTGATACCGTCAGATTAGATTCTATATGTGTAGAGCTATAAAATCAGTAACGGACACAAAGCTCCAAAATGTTAAGTACGCTCTCAGGGAAATTTTTAAAAAAATCGTTTTTTTCCGAAAAGTAGACCTTTTTTCTAAACCATATTTTCCCCATAAAATCATATCAACACAAGACTGCAAGATGTGCATTCGATGCGTCTTTCCAAGTTCTATTCGATGAAGTGGTTCTCACTGGGATTAAAACACGTTCAATGCTAGAAAAAATAAACTTTTACAGACGATTTTTTTTGTTTTTAAAAGTTTGAGTACGTGCTGCACCATTCCACGGTGTTACCAGACGTGGGACGGCATATATCTCGCATGTACTCGCCGTGGACTATTAGAAAAACAGGTTTTCATCTTTGGCCAAGTACTTTCAGAAAAGCGTATTTTTCAGCAGAAATTCTACAGAATTTTTGTCTATTTCGAAAGTACTTGGCCAAAGACTTTTTTTTCTTTGATATTCGTGATATTCGTCATCAGGAGCCCAAGTTGTACTAGTCCTGTTACTCTCGAACAATCCGGATAAAGTCGATATAAAGTGTGGTACGCTCTCGAAAGAATCACCCTTCAGCGTGTCAGGTATTGACGATAATTAGTTTAAAAGGTTATAAATATTGACAGAAATGTCCTAATCAATTTCATTCTACCGGTTTATTAAGTGACTCCACGAAGATACATAAGTCGTTAGTCGGAGAAAAAAAATGTAGAGAGGTTTATCTATTTATTTGAATCATTAAAAACAAGATGACAAACCGAAGGGCAAAACTATGATAAATAATCTATAGTAAAACTTAATAAAATCATGATTTTTCTTTTGATGTAATTGACACTATGTGCTTGATAAAAACATGGAGAGAGGCGGCGTATAGTCAGAGGTCGGACAAGTGTCGTAGGCAATTTCCTATACGAAAATAGGATATGAAAAAGAACTAGAAGAAAAATGAACAGACAGTGGAAAAAAATGTATATTAATCGCTTAAGGAAAAAATTGAAGTGGGTATAAAGGTAGATGATGTTCCTCCATTTTGGATCAGTACACACCATCATCATTATTATTAACTCGATCAATACAGTTGTTCTTTAGGAAAAAAAGCTGTACTTTTTGTCTTTTTGTCTTTTTTTTCCGTAAAATAAAAAGATCAGTAAGGTAATAATTTGTCAATTTACTAATAAGAGATTTAGTTGTAAATATGTTTTATTTTATTTTAGTATTAATTAATTATACGATGCGCAGGAGTGTTTCCATCTTGTAGAAGTCCACTAAAAAACGAAGAATACAAGAAATAACTTTCTTGCAAAAAATTTGTTTTTTGAATAGGCTCTATAGTTGTATTTTCTTCGTCTTTAAAAGTTGCACACACAAGCGTCAACCATAACTTTCATGATGATGATAAATTTGCTACTGTTTAGTGATTGGATCATCAGCAGCCGCTGCTTCTCAGCCAAAAAAGTAAGTGATTATGTGTATCATATTATAAACGGGAAAGATATCTGATACTTGTCTATCGTAGAGGAATACTAGGTATAGCACCACTTCTCGGCGTATGTTGTCTTGGTGTACTCGGATTATTTGTTGCCGCCACAATAGTATTGGCACTTATACCAATCTATTTGCCACGACGTTCTACTGTTTCAAAACAACGTAAGAAAAGAGAACGTAATAAAGAGCAATTTCAATATATTCGATGTGCTCCTTTATTACAAATTAGAAACAGTACCCGTTTATATAACATTCAGTGTGAACAATAGTGCTATACCGACCGGAACCCTACCAAGTGGCAATTATATAGTTATAGCAAGAGCGGTATGATATTAATTCATGATCTAAATATACCACTGAATATTCAATATCAGAAGGCTTTTAGTTTGAAGCTGCTCGTAATATACAATCCGGCTCATCCAATGTTTTGGCCGCTGCAATATCTAGTGGAACTGGTCGAAAAAAACGAAATCAATTGTACATACATGATATCTTCTTCATGAGAGCAAGATGAAATGTACATGTTTTATTCTTATTTTTAGTGCATTAACAAGATTAAAACGTCAGTCAAACGGAGTAACCAGTAAAGTGTTATCCATTAAAATTATTTTCAATATTCTATTGTGTCCATATTGTCCTTCTATTGGATTTCGTAATTCATTACCTGCACTTACTTTTTCAGTCTATCTTACAGATAGTAATGGAAACGTCTATTTCGAATCACTCATCGTTCTGAGTGTATCACTAACAAATAGTAAGTTTAACAAAATATGATAAAGAAAATATTCACAACAATGTGTTTTACTCTTTTTTCAGTTCCGTCTAGTCTTCTAGAAAATGCCACTTCAACAATAACAACTACCGTACCACCCGTTACATCTGATTTTAGCGGTTAGGACAATGCTTTAATGTCAAGACAACAAATACAAACAAGTTTTTTTCTTTTTGTTTTGAAATAATTCTATACCCCACTATTATTCTTTTAGTAATTATCTAAGAGAAAAACACCAATATTTTTCTTTTTTATATTCTCGTGAACATTAAATACGACAAAATATTTTTACTATAATGATTTAACTTTCATTAAAATCGATATTGAAATAAAAAATAAATGTTTTACTTTATAAATTAGCATAATGTAGACTATATTAGGCAATGATGATAACGATCTTAAATGCTTCATCTCCTTGCAATAAGTTTTAAAGAGAAATATTAAAATTTTTAGCAATCATTCGATATTTTTTAAAAGATGAACTCTCACTATTACTGATAGATGGTAATGTACATAGAGTGTATGAGCAGTCAGATATTGAATATATCCGATGTCATGCGTAAATAAGTGTCGATTTTCTCTGACATCATATTAAGTTAATTAATGTAAACCTGCGAAAGCATGATACAACTTTTCACTACAAAAAAATAAGATACAGTTTGAATCAATTAAGCTTTTTTATTTTCAGTTTGTTAAGTAAGTATGCAGTAAATGTTTTTAGTAAAAATAAGTTTTTTCCTTGACGAACAGTAGTGATAACAGCGAGTATAAGCGTCGCAACGATTTTCAAGGTTAAAAATGTTATTAATTTTGCTTTTAATTTGACTAATGTACTGTCAATAAAACGATGAGAAAACACGCCTTGGATGAAAACCAGCTATACAATCAGCTAATCTTAAGCAAGTTGGCAATCATAAAATGATATTATCATTAATATTATAACTCATTAGATCAAAATCACTCTGGAGAAAATCCCTAATATTAAGCGTGTTTGTACTAAAAAGCTTTTCCGTCACGCTAATGTGACTAAGATACTTTTTAATTACAACAAGAAAACATTAAGAAGAAGGGAAAATATGATGTAGAATCTCCAGTGCATATATGTAAAATAAATCAACAAATATTCAAAAGTAAATGCACGTATTTAGAATATTGATTACAAAAAATCATCATTTTTGTATCCGATTGCTTTTAGCGAACTCATCTGAAAACAGTTGTTTTAGAAAACCTAAACATTAAATATTTACTGTAATTTCTATACAATCCGAATAGTACTTGCAAGACGATTTAAATTCAATTAAATTTACTGAAAAAGAAATATCTACGCACATAGTGAATAGTTATTCCTGGCGGTTATTATCGGTTTTATAAGTTCGTTGTAGATCGATTAGTTGGCTACAATCAGTATCATTGCCTACGCGATTTAATTCGTCATTTCTGCTCTCTTGCAACAGTTCACTTGAATATGGTCTCACAGTCACTACTACTTCTTCACTTCTTCTTTTATTCAATTGAACGCTATCCTCACAACATTTCCATCCGTTAAGACTCATTTGTGTCCATGTATCACTACCAAAAACACGTTGTATTTCATGACTGGATACATCTTCAGTACCATGATCTATATTTATATTCAGACTTGTACTATGAGAAGGAACATACGATGATTGTTGCTGATTAATTTGCAATGAGGTTGGTAGAACGACTGGTACAGTGATTTCTTGATATAACATATTAGTAGGTGACTGAATTTCTTGTATATTCATATCCGGTACTAAAGGAGCACCATTCATTGGAGAACTACTAGTCGCTGTCATTTGTTGTTGTATATCTGTCTCCTCAGTACTGATCAACTCTTCTTGTTCTAATAAATGACGTTCAAATTCCTCTGCTTCTGAATCAAAATCATCATCAGAGATCAAATATCTATAATGTTGCAAAGAAAATAGTATAATATTAGTGAAATCTTGAAATACACTGAATTCAAGAAGACTGAGAAAACAGCAAAGTTGTTGACTTGTCTTCTTCTTACGGAAAAATATGAGCAGTGCGACTAGATATCTCGCGTTTGATCAGTTGAAAGAGATATTTCTTACTCAGCAAAATCTTCTTCTTCCTCAAACTCTTCTTCATTAAAAATATGTGTTGTATCGCCGCTATCCGTGAACTCTATCTCTTCATTTACTTGATAATTTTGTTGTAAAATTCGAAGTGGTCGAGCTAATTCTAATGGAAAATTCACGAAATTTGTTAAATTAATATGATCAAAACTGATTTGTTGTGGTGATAGTAATGGAATGTTACTTGTTGTGGTATTTTCTGATTCTTCATTATACTCGGCAGAAATTTCCCGGTGGTTTATTAGAACTAAAGCATTATGCTGCTCGACTTCAATATGATGATTTTCACTAAAAGCTAAACTTCCATTTTCTGGAATAGCTGATGTCGTTGCATCAGTTGGAATACCTTGAAAATGAAAATGGAAGTGAAGATCTTTGATTCCACTTCTAGTGAACATAGTCACTTGAATTAGTATTTCTTGTTTCTAGTGTTGAATTGGTTTTTATTTCAATTTTATCCAAAACAGCGTCGATATCATCTAAAACAGAATTAAGTTGATTTATAAGTGGTCTAATGGATATTAAGGTCGACAATGGTTTTGGAATTGATGTTTCAGGCATCAGTTCTTCCATGTTGTTACTCTTTTCAGCTGAAAATACGCTATTTTGATCGTGCTGAGCGACATTAACAATATTTTCTTGAAATTCAATATTAAATGATATTGAACTCTGACGACTTATTTTCGGTTCATTAATATTATTTAAGGTGTTAGTTGAAATACTACTTGCTAATATCTGTTGTTGAGAATGTGTTTTGATTGTTTCATTCCATTGACTGGTTATGTTACTTGGCTCTGCATGACTCATCTGTGATACGGTCCGGGATTTTTTTACGATCGATGTATAACTACGAGTTATATTCAGAGGAAGTGCAGTTGGTTGAAACATAGAAAATAATGATGAACTTGAATCCAACACCTATAGAGATAGAAGTAGAAAATTCATTCTCATTTGATTGAGAAACAAATAGTTTTTAATCTTTACCCTTTTCTGTTCATTATTATTATTGGACGACGAATTTCGTTGATCTACTGTTGTTATTATTCTGGCATGGAAGTCGACAGATGAAGCTAATTTGTTTTTTACTATGTTTTCCTGTTCTGCATCTACATTTATCCCTGTTTGATATGTAATCACATTTTGTTCTTGTTCATCAAAATTAGCATCACACTCATACCAGATATCAACGATTGGTGCCAATTCTAATAGGTCTATTTTATCTTGTAATGGACTTGTTTCAGCTAATTGATCAGTGATACAAAAGATTTCTTCTTCTTCGTCTCGTTTACATCTCTTTTTTAATGATTGTTCATTGGTGATTGTCATCGATCGTTTTCGTGATTTGCTATTTATAATCAGTGGAGATTGATATTCATTTTTTACCGTTAAATCGATTATTTTTGTCTCGCATGAACCACCACGAAATACTCGACAAACAAATTGTTTCGCTTTTTCAAATACACCGGTAGATGAACTACTACTGATTGATTTGGTTCTTTCTGAATTAACTGTTTGAGATTTTTCTTCTATGCTGCTGGATAATATAGTCTGCTGTCGAGGACTAGATTTGTTTGAATGAACTGATGGCTTTTTATTGATAGATTGTTTCCGACTAAAACATGTTTTATTCATATCCGGCAGTCTCTTGGTTAAACTCTCGATTACTTTCTCGTTATTTGTAGAGCAATCCTGTAGATAGAATAAAATAAATTCCACCTCATTAAGAGAAGAAATGATGAAACTCTAATAAACACAGCAATTTATAGTCAAATATATTTACGTACACTTTTTTCTTTGTCAGTTTTCTTTGCAGGAGGAGTACAAGTCGTAGTTAAATGAACATATCGTCGGTATTCTGCAAAAATTTTCTCTGTTAAAACAATATCACTCTTCAACAATCTAAAATTGATGATTACGAAGATTTAGCCTGGTCGTCCAACATCACTCTCTCTCTCCCAATGTTTGCTTTAGTGTGTTAATGGTATATGTGTTATATCACAAGACACTATTGAGATACAAAGATATTAAGTGGTAAATGAGACTAGAAACTAGTTTTCACTGACTGGATTAGACAAAAAATACTACAATGTGTGAAAACATGAAAAAATATTCGACAGAGTTGAAAAATATAGATATGTTTAACATTAGAAACTGTAAAGACTTCTGAAATGCTGTCTTTTACGGACTCTGAGAGAGGTAATTCTATGTTGAATCACAGTGGTTATTAATACACGAAGAAAGATTAAGATAAGAGAGCAAATCAGTGGTAACGTCGCTATCAGAATGATATTGGTAGTATTCCCTTATACCCACAAAACTTGAAGATAGTGCGTAATTATATCCTTCATTCATAACATGTTTACTAACATCAGCAGCCAGGTAGAGAAATCGCAAATTTAAAATGTAAGAAATTATACATATGCGGATCACATTAGTGACTGTATTTTTCTATTTCTGTCATAAAAAAAGAGTTTATTGGCTAGAAAACTGTATGGATATCTTCATTCTAGAAAAATCAACGTTTATCATTGTACATACACATCTTTTTTCTCTAGATAGCGCCTTGTGATACAAAACTTATACCGATAAAGACGTAACGAATGGAGAATGAAAAAAATATAATCTATTTGATAGAGTTGAATTGAAAAGTCATCATTAGGAAACTACATTACTCGCAATTTTTTAATAGTTTTATGAAAAGCAATCGATTTTCGGTGATCGCAAATAAATTGAGAAGAATTGGGATTGATTCAGTTGTGATGAATTTGTGAATCTAGTTAAAAAAATAGAATAGGAATATATACCAAATTCGAGAAGATTAGAAAATTAACAAATATGAAACATACACATGTGAGCAAATGTCCAAATGCTTGTAATCGATATTGTTCATCTTTCAATAAATTAAAAAATAATGAAAGTGTTTCTGCATTCAACGTAAGCTTAATCAAATGAGTTTTTAATGTTATCAACATTTGCAAACGATCTGAATCATTACTTAGCTATAAACAGATAAAAATCTCGTTTGAGCAAGTTGAAAGTGTTAGCTAATATCGTTAGTGTTCTACTTTAAAGAGCAAACGGATCTTCTTTACAAGGGTTTACAGCTTTCTCATTCTTATTGAATTGCTGTTATTCAACTCACTTTTTTCAATTCTTGGCATAGAATATCAATTGGCGATGGTATAATGAAAGTTGCATGACAATTCACATTCATCATGTAATGTAGAAAATTAAATTAAATTAAGAAGAACAGAATTGACTTTATTTTTGTCATTCGAACATTTTTTCAAGAATATATTAAAAATGCGCGCGCGCTAATGAAGAAAAACAATCATAGACTATAAATAGCTAGAAATTCATTTTTCAATTAACAGAATTGAGTCATAGTTAACTCTTCCTCATTGTTTTTCCTGTGATAAAACGACGGTCTTAATGAATTAAAAACTAGTAATATTTATTCAGTGTGTAAGAACTAGAAGAAATATACTGTATAGCACTGACAGCCGTCTCTAGATTTACAAAGTGAGTACTTTCTTGTTCTACTCTACATTTCATAATGAGGATGCATTGTTGCTCTAGATTATGATACGGTTCGTTTTAATGTTGGTCTTTTTTAATTACAGATTTATTTGAAATTAATTAATATGGCAACAGCACATTTCTTGTTGATACAGCGTTATCATTCTGAATCATTTTTTATTATTTCCGATATAACGGTATCGATTGGAGTTTTTTTATCTCAATTTCTCAATTTCTTAGAAAGTTTTCCAAAATTCTCTGATTTTATTGATTTTAGCGTATCACACTTATCAAATCATAATTTTTTTGGTTTTTTTCATCTAATTGTCTATCTTTCTGTACAGTCCATGTTTTATTTATTAATCAAAAGTGTACGGAGTTCGAGACCCAATGGCTAGATTATCATTTGATTCAATAAGAATTTCTTTTGTAGAGAAAAATATTTATTTTTTATCACATACGAACCAAAACGCAATAATAATTCATATGAGCATGCTGTTGACAAAGAATTGTATAAAAAGAGATTGAAGAAAAGCAACATTGTTTGCATTACTATTTTGTTCGTACATCAGTCAAACTAAAATACTGATTCATTGTATTATAAATCTGATGTCTACTTGTTTTGATGGAACTTAAACATTTTGAGACGTTCTTTAAAATAACGATAGATACTATTATAGTCATTCTGCGAACTACAGTATGAGAGATCGGACCAAACAAGACTACTAATAGTTAATATTGTCTAAGAATATTTTTCGTCCACAAATCGAGGCAATTTAACAATAGTCTATAGATACAATTTTTTATTATCGGAATTTAGGCCTTCAACATTGATGCTGTACAGTCACATCAGAGAAAACTTAAGAAGAAGAGAATATTTTTTCGCAATTAATCATGTTGATGCTAGAAAACAATGAGAATGGAAGAAGAATTGTGTTTAGTGATCAGATGGTAGATAGATTGAAAGAGTTTTTGAAAGTGTGTTAGTAACAAGTATTTGGATGGTGTATAACCGTCGTGTTCAACGTTATTGATATACGTAAACTATTCTATTCTTTTTCTGTCTCTTTGAGGATGAACGAAATTGAAGATAAAATCGATGTACGTTAAAATATCAGCCGTAGAATGCTGGAAAAATGATATAGCATCATTTAATCCGATACTATTTATTCAGATTCATTAATAGTTCTTGTACTTAAAATAAACTAAAAGAAGAAGTCGGCCATAATTTAAGAAATATCTGTATATTTTCACTTAAGCATAGCTTAAAGGAATAACAGGATCAGAAATCAATCTTTGTTATGCTGTTTCTTTTAGCAAGAGAGGATGAAGTCTAGAATTTTGGCAGAAAGTAATTTGAAGGAACACGATGAGCATGAAAAAAAAATGTTTTCTTAAAAAACTAATACACTGTACCTCGGTTGAGCCACTAGCTCGGGGAACTCTCTGTTGAAGTAATAGAAAGAGTTGGGCAGAACAGTTTTTCAAGACTGAGAGTAACGTCGAAAATACTGACAGAAAGTCAAAAATTCAGGGAGTCTGGCACCCTCTGTTCTTCCCAATTTGAATTACTGGACAGGGTACAATTCGACTTGAGACGCAACTGCTAGTTTTGTTCAAAATAATACCAAATATTCAGATATGTTCTTATTGAGATTAAATGAAAATAATTGCCCAGGAAAATATGTATCTTTATGAAATATTCAATAAGAATTCCGAAAATCGTCTTTTAATTTATATGTATACATATTTCTTAGCATTTTTGTAAGAGAGGAAAAATATGTACAATTAGATAAAAAGGCAATTATTTGTTTTTTGTTTATATTCTAGTTCACATATCAAAGCTAACATCACTTTAATATTTGCTGATATGTCTTCTTTTCAAGAACACCACTGGTGTTATCGATATATTTTATTATTTACGGATCAAATCATTGAACATTTTGTGTAACAACTAAAAACAAATCGTTTGCTGTTCTCAACAGTTTATTTTTAATGAGTATCGTGGTAAGTCTCATGATAAGAGATTTAAGACACGGACGTTTAATAAGAAATGGCTGTCTGTATAAATCACGAACACATTAACCTTTTCAACTGGAAACAAACGCAGTGTATATTTCATTAAATGTGTTGTTATCCTCAGTATGTTTTTAATGGCTCATTTCGAAAACTTAAATTTTTTTCTACAAACTATGAATAAAAAACGTCATCATAAACAAGAGACTGTTTGATTATTTTAACCATAAACTGAAAAAATGTATTTGTTAATGAAACGAATGTCCAGTTTTACTTGATATATTGTTGTGTGCCCATATCTTTTTTTCTGTTCTTAAATTAGTTGAGCATATCAACTAACTTATGCCACAGCTTATTCTCTCTATATGAATATGCAATCAACAACAAATTTTCATGATTATAATGAACACAAAGTTGATTACAACAAAACACTCGATTAAAATATTCAACAGTGACAGATTGTTGTTCATTTTGTTTTTACTGATTGACACACGTTTTGATAGATAGTCTGATGATGGAACTAATTGGTATGACAACGTTGATTTCGAGTTTAAATTTTAGTTATTAACTAGAATTTTGTTATTAGATTTTAGTCTGTTTACTGATCCTCTACGTCTTTTGCTGGTCGTATTAAAAAAAATCTCGTCTAACCTTTTTGTTTTTCTTGTTAAGACTTGTTGAAACTAATGAGCTGACTTTATTTAGTAAAGTGGCCTCAGCACTGTGTAACAAATAATCCTTCTTATTGTATATTTTTGAATAGTGTAAAATTAATTCTTAATCAGTGTATACTCTTTGTTCATATGAGCACAATGAATTTTAATTGAGGATGTAGAAAAGTTCCACTTCGATTAACTATG
This sequence comes from Didymodactylos carnosus, assembly GCA_905250885.1. Lineage (NCBI taxonomy): Eukaryota > Metazoa > Rotifera > Eurotatoria > Philodinida > Philodinidae > Didymodactylos > Didymodactylos carnosus. Next base: position 13,834 of record CAJNOQ010000674.1, read on the forward strand.
ATGGAAGTAATTTGCACATCATTTTCCACAACTATGAAATGGGAACGGAAATTGTTAACGATACAGGTGTGTCAAACTTCCACTTCCAGCTATTCGTTTTTCTCACAACTTTATCTTGACAATCAGACAAACATACAAAAAATGAGTTTTGTCACTTGTTTAATATTCGATTATTTTGCTTAATGTCATAGATGAATTGATTTTTTTAAGACAGTTGTTCTCTTTCGAACGAATTATTCTTCTAACCAATAGAAAAAAACATTATTAGAATAGAAAACAACCAATAGGTAGATAAGAGATATTATTTCTTTTCTATTCTTTCAAATGATGATTATTTTTCTAAACTGTAACAAATATTCAATTCATTATCAAACGGAATAGATTATTTTTAAAACTATTCATTTAAACTTGTCAAAAGAGTAAGTATTTCAATTATTTTTCTATAGTTGAGTATCGAAAGTGTGTTGGGATAAATTGATCAGAATACAAATAATTTCTAACGAAAGCCAAAATAATCAAAAGTTTCTTCTACAATGAGTATATAGCAACGTTTTTCAATTTATCAGCTTTTCAAGCTATTTTCAAGCACGAAAAAAAGCAGCTAGTATTGATGGCATCGAGATATTTGTACGATGGAGATTGTACCAGAGTTACAGAATTTAAATGAAAAAAAATGTGAATACGAAACACGAAAATATCTTAAGAGATAGTATTTTCTCTATCTTCGTTTCAAATAAAATTTAGTTCAACTGCTACAATTGAGATTATTCATCTTTGAGTGTAAAATGTTTTCACACATTTCCTATCTTTATTCAATCTCCCGCTTTTCGTTTTCTTCTTACACAAATCTGTGTTCCAGTATTTTTAGAAATGTGTTGTAATCGACACACACCTCATTGTATTTAGAACTAATTATGAGTTAATTAAAATATTTCACCTGACATTTTTCTATGAAGAAAGAAAAATATCATTATTTTAACTCGTCATTTATTAAAACACATTATCATCGTTTCATCTTCTTAGAAAAAAAAGAATGTTTTGAATTACTTAACACATTTGTGAAAAATAGAGAGTATATCATCATCATTTTCATTGTACATTTCAATTTGAAGTAGAAGTAAACATTTATTTTTTTTTTTATCATAAATTTTAACACATTGAATTCAATTACCGTTATTTTACTATCTATTCAGACAAATTACCACCTGATTAGACATTTTTCGTGTTAGTGTTAAAAAAGCACTATCTAAAACTGAATGATTCTGATAGTTTTTTATTCTATTTTCACATAATTACAAAACCATCTCTACTTTGATCATGTATCGAACGAACATTATTTGTTACATATTAATCGAGTGGAACTATAGACACAAGTGTTAATATAATTATTTGAGAGAAAAGAGAAGAAATAAAACGGTTTGCGGTTGGGATTATTAATCAGTATAATATTTGACACATATTACGTCCAAGGAGATTCCGACTTTATACTTTCAAAGTAAGTGAACACATTATTCATGTTAGTTATTTTTTCTTGCTTTCAGATCATAGAAACGCATCTTCATGAATTTTGGAATTTCAATTGAACTTACATCGATATTGTATTCATCGAATAGACAGAAGAAAAACGATGAAAATATCTTAAGTCTCTCATTACAACATCAGCAATTAAGTTCATTTACTAACACAAAATTTCAGCCATTATTACGTCGATCAAATGTAAAAAAATCATCAATATCGACTGGCCGAATAGCAAATAAACAAGAATATCAACAACCACCATCTGCAACTCTATTTTTAAGGTCCTCAACACCAAAGTCAACATTAAAAGTTATTCGAGAACATCTAAATGAATCAATTCATTCCAAAAAAGGTATTAATAGTCTTTTTGATTGTGTTTTAGATACCGTAGTAGTTCGTATGACAGGAATACCTTTGATCGTATTACTAAAATATTATGTGACTAAGTTGTTGCTCATGTTTATTGAAAGACATTGTACTACATTTTGTTTGTACGCGAAAAAAAACAGTCTTTCTTTGAAAAGACAGTAGACGCATTTATTTCAAGTGCAAAATCTAAATTGTATCCATAATTTTATTCTGCACTGCATTCATTCTTGTTACAGTGCTCCCTAGTTTTTCATATTGAATAAAATTAGAATTATTTTTTTGCTATTTAGTATCTAATTGATTATGAAACACTTCTAAAATAATTTTATACAGTTACCACTCTTCTCAGTTGCCCATCTTCACTTCTTGATAGTAATCACCTTTCTGTCTTTGAATAAATTAACTTGAACATTCGAATAGAAAGTATGACAGTTTTATGTTAAATGAATATAAATAAAGTTAAAAACAAGCGACAGGATATCCTTGCCGTTTTAGATGAGACTAAATGTAAAAAAATTGTTTAAATTTATTGTGAACAGCTATATTGATCAATAAACAAAAAAAAAAAACTGAAAGCTGCGAGAAGCACTTGACATATTTTGTGACCATTTTGCACTTTAGCGACAAAAAAATCTCTATGATGAAGTTATAAATTAAACTTAAAACATGAACTCTTTGACACTATATTGCAAAAAGAAACGTGAGAGAAAGAACTGAGTAAAAGTTAACTTCTTCTATATCTCTTATAACCTTAATCCCTTCGTTACAGTTACATGACGCCTTTGATTGACAAGTAAAAAGCTCAAGTGAACTCCTTATTATCATGTGTGTTTAATTTGAGACTTAATTCTGTATGTTGACAACAAGAGTTTAGTTTCCAAAATCATTTGTGATAAGAAGATGTCGTTCCCTTTGATGTTTGACGAACACTTTATAGGCACTAGCTCTTCTCAATTTTTCTACTTATAGAAAAAAAGATTTTCTTCTATTACCATTATTATTATTTTAACTACACTTGAACTTTTGAGAGATAATTGCTAACATGAAAATTAATTTTTATACAAGAGTTTATTCTACAATTATAAACTCTTTAAATGATGTATATACTTGTCGTTCGTTCTATTGATCATTTCTCAATTCTCTCGTTCTCAATAGTTTAAAAACACAAACATGTACATATAGCCGAAAAGTGACTGTTGAACAACTTGTTGACTTTCCGATTTAAAGAAGAAATCAAATGAAACCATTGTAATATTGATAATATATAGTAAATACAATGTTGTTTTATGTAACGAAGGCGCGGCTTTTTGAACATGCACATCTTTGGTGATTTTGATAGTGAAAAATCGAAAGGCACACCCATTTTATCGTATTTTTCTTTGTATATTAGCATTAACACATTAGAATTTTTTTCATGATAATATCATCTTATTCATTCATACATAATTTCTAACATTTTCCATGGTGTCCTCTGCAATATCCTAACAAATCATAAATATCTGTCTTGGTGCTGAACGAATACCATATTTTTTAACATATAACATTGTATAAATAGATAAACTATATTAAAAGTAATTTTATTTGTTTTAGCTCGTTTATCATCACCTACTCCAAGTCCTCGTTGTTCTACACCATGGTATTCAAAACAACATCGTACTCGTCCGTATATTGTCTGTGAATTATGTCGTCAAAAAGCAGTCATGTCTGTAGTAGATACATCATTATCAGCGAATATTTCTAAAGTTAAAAAGAAACATACCACATTTAATAGTACAAAAATGCATCAAAATTATCCAAAATTAGTTAAAAAATCTCGTCGATCCTCCATGAACCAACTACTTGTATGGATCTTGTGATCAAAGAATTTTTGACCAATATTAATTGTACATAAAGCGAACACATCGATTATTTTTCTATCATCCATATTTTTATATTCTTCACAATAGGAACAGTATTACATATTGTATTATGTAATAATTGAAATAGTAGATGTTAAAGACTAAAAATCGAAGTTTTGAATTTGATAAATACATTTTCTGTTGTATATCGATTATTCTTTGTTACTGAAGCCAAAAAATTTTCATTCCGTTAGAGATACTACCATTTAATATTGAACTGATTATCATTTTGGTGAATAGCTAACATCAGTGTGAGGACAACTGTATCATATCTTGTACGCATAACATAACATGAAAGAGTGATTAAAATTCTTCACTCTACTTATTCGTTGAGATATTTATCACTTTTATAAAAACGTTCTGGTGATCACTGCAATTATCAATTATTAGTGTGATGTCATTTTGTTCTGAAGCTTTTGACTCAAATAAACGATATTTGTATAGAGTAAATTTGACTAATGAGTCCGCCCTGTTGATCAGTAAAATATCAGCCGAATCGATCGGGATAGGAATGTTCCCTTATAATAACTTGTTAACGATATGCAGAATGGGTATCAATCCTTAGTGGAAATGAAACGTACTGTTTCTGTTCAGTTAAGTGTCCACCAAGACTCACGAAAACTACATAGCCTATTAACTGCATATCGAAAAAATCGACTTTTAATCGGCTAAAGCAGCCCGTTAACAGACATCATTTTTTCTCCGTTATTTCATCGGGAATCATGGTCTAAAACCAATCATTTAACTGTATGTATCTAAAACTAAAATTCACATTGGTCGTTAACTGCCTGTTAGCATGCCATTTTCGAACAATTAATATATTAGGAAAAAACTAATATTTAACGTTGATAGTTAAATGTCTGTTTGTGAACAAACCATTCATCCTTTTGTTTCACTACTTTAACTAATATAAATATGACGTTAGCTACTTTGAGAAAAATTTGATTATTCAAATCATTGACACTTGTCTCAAGGCAGTAGTCTCTAGTTGAATTTTGTGAACTTAATCTTTGTGACGTTATCAGAAAGAAACTAACTCTAGAAAACATTCAAAAAATAGGTCGTCAACGACCGGTAATGGTGCAATTACGGCCTTAAAACGCACATGATAAAATGTTCATTTTTTGATCATAGTAAAACTGCTACTTTTAGGCATTAATACGTTCCCAGTTTAAATGCATAAAACCGTTCAGAAAATTGTCTGAATGATCTCAAAACGCCCATTTAACAAACATTGGATGAGTTACTAATGTGGGTTTAATAGACAATCAATTAAACCGTTTTTGTAGTCCTGGATGCCTTCAAAAATCCAACAACTATGCATAGTCTTCTAAAGAAAAAGAGAAAACTCTATTCAATCAGCCAGTTTTCTCTTGTTGACAAATTATTAGAGTCGACAGAAGGATTTTATTTCTTTCAATCTTTAATTATATGAGAACTTTTTATGCATATTACATGAAACTTTCCCCACCAAAGGTGTTTTTTGCACAAGATTCTTCAGTAATATTTTAATTTAAAATGTAAAATGATGGTGAAAAGAAAGTATTTTGTACGTGCAAAACATACTCAAATTTAACCCCAAATCAGTATTAGAAAATGTTTTAAGATTAAGTCAAATTCCCTGTCCACTTTAACGCTTTGTAATCAGAATTATCGTTCGTCGTTTATGTATTTTTTAACAGCTGTTGAAAGCTAACTGCCCCCGTTATCGTTCAATAGTTCAACCAAAAGACTTTGTATAGCTCACCAAATCCTTTTAAGCCTTATAAATAATACTACTTTATGAGTCAAACGGTAATATTTTCAATATATATATATCAAGATATCTCTTGTAATTCTATGTTTAGTCTGATCTACTTCAACTTCTCCTTCGTTTAGTTAATTATGTTTTTTATTCTTCTTCTTTGACACAAGTTTTACTATAACTAGTTACTTGTACATTAAGAAAACGAATGAAAGTTAATCGATTTTAGGCGGCAATTGTATTGTACCAATAACTGATTTTCTAGTAAGAAAGTAATTAACAGCTGATTATACAAAAACATGTCTTTTGATGTTTTTCTCTTGTCTCTTCAACTGGGCTACTAGAAAAAGCAGCTTATCACTCGCATTATTACCAGTTTATTTAATATTAGTAAAGTTCTCTATCTCTGATCACTGGTTTAATTATTGATGACAACTATGTGTTTTTCTCGTTTCTATGCTACCAAATCGGTTAGAATATTTGAATATTAAAAAGAAGAAAAAGAAAAATGGTCGAAAAAGAAGAATCGAGACGTCTGGTATTGAACAGACAAGTTTAATAAAAGATAATAAATATTTTGATAAACTTCATAAATACGATTTACAGCATGTTCGATCGTGTTTGTTAGAATATGCATTCACGCGATTTTGGATCGAACCCTCATTGTTACCAACGCGTTTTATCGATAATGATTTAACGTGTTTGAACAAAGGAAATAACATTAGCAATAACAATGATGAAAGTGTGATGAAGAATATTTCTAAAAGTTCTCCATGGTACATTAACTTTGAAACTCAATTTTGTGTTATTCTAATTACTCTCATCACCATTTCATTGTTGTTATTGACGTTGCCGTTTATTTTAAAATCCCAACAAAATTCTATTCGATACAATAGTCAATGTGTTTCATTAAATTGTATTTCGACCAGTCATCGACTTATGGAAAATATGAATATAACATTAGACCCATGTGAAGATTTTTTTAGTTATGCTTGTGGTGGTTGGTACAACAATAAATTTCTCTCACCAAGTGAATCAAGTTATAATTATTTTAAAGAAATTTATCGAAAAAATTTGGAAACATTATATTCTATTTTAAAGGAGCCAGACACAAATTATCATGGATCACATTCAACGTCCATATTGAAAGCAAAACAATACTACAATGTCTGTATGAACACGTACAGAAATGAAAGAACGGCAGAAGCAACAATGAAAACTTTTTTAACACATCTAGGTATCTAAATCACTATATTTTAAAGTTATTTTATTTTAGTATCGGTGTTTTTCTTTAGGTAAATCACCATTATTTGTTGACCATTGGTCATCATCGAACGATTTTGACCTATTAAATAGTCTATTGTACGTACATAAATATAAAATGAATCCATTGTTTCGTGTTGGTATTACAGTTGATGATAAAAATAACGATAAACAATGTATCTATTTTGAACAATCCGGTCTCTCATTTGATCAACGTTCACGTTATTATAATAATGATATAAGAAAATTATTCAAAACATTTGGAGCATCTGTAGCCAGTCTCTTGCGTGGTAATAATGCAAATATAAAAGTTCAACAAACATGGTTAGATCAAGTAGATCAGGTATTTTTATTTGAAAAACGTTTATCAGAAATATTTGAAAGACGAGAATCATTAAATCCATCAAAATTATATAATGTTCGATCGTATAATGAAATTCAATCGTGGTTTTATCCCTGGTTAAATATTGATGTTTATTTGTACAAATTATTTCAACCGTATATTCAACATCAACAAATAATAAGACAACAGTCTAATTTACCATATGGTAACACAAGTTTTTTTCAAAATCAACGTATTCTCGTTCCATCACCAAGATATTTTCAACAATTAAATCAAATTTTGTTAAAAACACCGGTACATATCATTGCTAATTATATTTCATTACAAGTTGTACAAGAATTATTACCATGTATGCCTCAAGTCTATTTACAAGCACGAAAACCATTACTGAACTATTTAAAAGATATTACCGAAGAACGACAACAGTGGGAATTATGTGTAAAAAGAACGGATGAGGCATTCGGCTTTGCAACAGGTATAGATTGATAATTCTATTAAATACTAATCTCACAGATATTATCTTATAGGTGCTTTATTCATATATAAAGCATTCGATCAAACAAGTAAAAAGAAAATTAAACAAGTTGTAGAAGAAATACGAACAGCATTTATCGATAAATTACCCACTTTAGAATGGATGGATCCTGAAACTCGTAAACGTGCACATATCAAAGCGACAATGATAACAGGTAGCTGAAATTGAAATTAAATTTTGAATAATATTGAATTGTTTTTTCATTGTAAAAAGATCGTCTAGGTTATCCCGATTGGTTAGAAAGCTCTCATAACATTGATAAATATTATGAAAATTTACATATATCATTCAACAGTAATACTGTGGAAAATGTGTTACGTGTAAGAAAATTTTATAAAACAAAAAATTTAGAAAAATTTGGTCAACAACCCGATATTGAAGAATGGAAAATGACACCAACCGAAGTTAACGCTTATTATGCTCCGTGGAAAAATATGATCGTTTTTCCTGCTGGCATACTACAAACGCCATTTTTTGATGCAAATATTCCAATATCGTTAAACTTTGGTAGCATTGGAAGTATTGTAGCACACGAACTTATTCATGGATTTGATGCTAGTATATAAAATTTAAAAGTTGTTTGTTCATCAACAATTGATATGACACTTTTCATCTTGCAGGTGGTCGATATTTTGATGAAAAGGGCAATCGTCATAATTGGTGGCAAACCGAATCTGTTAGTCGTTTTGATGAAAGAACAAAATGTTTTGTTCAACAATATTCTAAATATAAAGTTGGAAAAAAGTATATCAATGGTTTATTAACACTTGACGAAAACATAGCAGATAATGGTACGTTTTTCTGTAAGAAATTCATTTATTTTTATTAACTTCTTTAGTTTTACTAAGGAGGTGTACGAATTTCTTATACAGCTTATAAACGCTATTTAAAACGTCATAATGTTCAATCGACTATGCAATTACCCGGTTTAAACTTAACTGAAGAACAATTATTTTTCCTTGGCTTTGCTCAAACATGGTGTATAAAAACAACAGAAAAAGAAGCTGAAGCATCTTTGATAAGTGATACACATTCATTTCCAAAATATCGAGTCATTGGAACAGTGAGTAATATACAAGAGTTTTCAGATGCATTTCAATGCCCACAAGGGACAAATATGAATCCAAATAAGAAATGTCGTATATGGTTCACAGCAACCGATAAATAAATAAATTAATTAAACAATTTTCATATACGATAAAAGTAGTTAGTAACAAAAACTATTGGTACACAAAGAAAAGTAAGTTTTTTGACTTTCTCTCTACTTCCGCTTATAAAAAGATGAGATTACAGATCAACTATTCTATTAATAAAAAATGTACGCTCTTATCTTATATGAATCCGTCAGTCACGACTATTGTTGATAATTCGTCGTATTTTCAGTCTAGTTAAACAAGTCAATTAAATTAAATGATGACTTGTATTTGCATCCTTGGCTCGGGTTCCTTTAGTAAAGTTTTAACCAAAGCGCTACAAATGTATATTCAGTCCAAACGGGAGAATACTGTTACAAAGATTTACTGAAATGTACAACGTCAAAGAGAATACATTGAACGTAGAAGAAACTGTGTCACATTCAAATACTTATGCGTCTCTCTATCGAATAATTCTCACTTGCGCTGTTCTATTATAAACAGAAGAGAGCAGTTGTGGTTATGAAAAGCATGAAGACATAATGGTGAAACAAATTGAATTTATACATCAAAATTTCTTGTCAAAACGTAAATAATACTATTGAAAGAATAGTTCGATCAAAATCACTTGAAACATTCAAAATCATGCAACGATTGCTTTGTTATAGTGAAAAAGTACCATTGTGTAAAAATTACTGATAAATTGATTATACTACATAGCTATTTATTAAAGAAAAGACATGTAGAAAGACATTCGTATTTGGTTGATACACAAATGAAACAGATAGATGCAGAAGACTATATGATTACAATAAGAAGTAGGAAAATGAAGATATTGTCGATGTTATGCTGGAATAGCTTAGTAGTAGTGCGAACATAACGATATAGATCACTAATTTTTTATGCCCAGTGATTTGTTGACAAAGGGTGAATGTGACCTGTATATAATAGAAAACGTACGAAGTAAAACGAAAGGTTATTTCTTGTTGATGATGTATGAAGAAGTGAAACAAATGTGGATAAATCTATCGAATGAAAGGGACATGAATAAAATAATTATTGGATTAAAGAAGAATATTCATGATAAATAGAGAAAGTTATTGAAAGACAAACATAGTGAATTCAACTGAAGATGATGAGACTGGAGATTAAGTAGAATGAATAATTTGAATTGCGAATAATTGAAATTGCGAAGTTTTGAAGTAGTTCAACTAGTAGAAATCTAAAAATCGTTGTAGAATACATAATATAAGCTGAAATAAGTGACATTATTATTCAAAATATAATATTAACCAAATGCCCAAATAGTTATCTTACTTGTCACGACAAAAGCTAAATTCATTAAACTACCTGTTGTGAAATGAGTGGACAACTTTTGCATACATAATTAGGAATAATTACCGAAAAATGGCTTATTTGAACTCATCAAGATGTGATGGTGCTAAGTTTGGATGTTGTAGATGTTATAGTGGTGATCGGCGATTTAGACTTTTTAGACCTTTAGACTTTCTTCTAGAATAGGGCAGCCTAGCCATGGGGGAGGGGGGCATTTTAAGTGTGAGTCACCATACTCAAAGCTGAGCACTTTTGGATGTTGTAGATGTTATGGTGGTGATCGACGGTTTTGAACTTTTAGACTTTTAGGATGTGCTCCCTATCATTTAACATTCATTGCCGTTCCTCAACTTGAACTTCTTGTATGGTGACTCACTCTCATGCTGCTGCCCCCTCCAGCTAGTCTGACCTTTTCTAGAAGAAAGTCTAAAAGTCTAAAAAGTCTAAATTGCCGTTTACCACCATAACATCTACAACATCCAAAATTAGCACCATTACACCTTCCTCTTTGGATTTGAGAACATAAGCAAAAAATTTAAAATTTTTAAATAATAATCAACCGTTAATGCCTGAGTGACGTTAGAATATACAGCGAAATATTCTAATATTTAGAAGTAAATTAAAACAAAAATTATTTAATAAATTTCTGAAATTCATGCCTGAACAACAATCTGTTAAAATTGAATAACGACAGTAATAATAAAAATAGAATGAAACAAACCGAAGATAATGATAGAGTAGCGGACTTAACAACAAGAAAATTAACAATAGAAAAACAGACATTGAGTTCCGAACTGAACTTTATACCGTCAGCAAGTTTAGATACGTGTAAATATGTAATTCATGTAATAGCCGATATTGAATTTGTTTTATAGCACAAACATGAAATTCTACTGATCAATTTCTGTCAAAGTCTACGAAACAAAAAATAAAACTAAGAACTTAAGTAAACAACAGTTTCAAGTGTTATAAAGGTTAAAAAATGGCAAGGGAAGGAGAATTCTAGGAGCTGTTAAGGGAAGAATTATAGTCGTCTTAGACGCTATAAAATATACGGAACAAAGGAGGGAGGCCGATAAGAGGCAAAATCGGTCCCCTCACAGATAAACCTCAAATTAACCGATCTGATGTAGTTTTTGTCGGCAATTAACCCCAACATATTTTTTTTGCTTCATTCCCTCTGGAAAAATTTTCGAGACCAAAACTTTTCTTTCAATAAATGAACTTTACTCACACTCTAAAAAAAATCGTTCGCGGTCGTTTCAAAATGAAAAACTCATGATTTTTGGGAGAGTTTTTTGGGTCTAAAAAACTAACAGGGTTTTTAAAAAGTTTTTTTTAGACCCAAAAAACTCTCCCAAAAACCGTGAGTTTTACATTTTGAAACGACCACGAATGATTTTTAGTTTTTTGGCCTAAAAAACCCGTTAAAAAATTCTTCTGGGATTTTTGATCAGTTTTTTAGTTCAAAAAACTCTTTTATTGTAGTTTATTAATCTAAGACTTTTTTTTAGAGTGTAGAGTATTTTAATTATTTCATCGCTTTCATTTAGAGCAAGCCTCAACTATCATATACCGTTCGACAGAGAATTCTACGAGTTACAAAATGCTATATAAAATATTCAAAAGAAAATGTAACTAGGTGGTCTTCTATAAATTAGGATTTGAAAAACTACTTTGTACCTCATTCTGTAGCCCTTTTAATCCTGCATCTTTCTATATACAAACGATGCTTAATCTCTGTCTGTAAAAGAAACTATAATCATTTTTATGTGCCACTATAAACGAGATACCTGGCAACTATTTTTGTCTAATACATTTACGAAGGTAGTCTTTGAAAATAATGCGTTATAACTCATTTTTTAGCCCGTGAAATTCTCTATCAAACGGTATATGAAGTAGAGTGGTTAACGAGAAAATAAACGAATATTATAAACACGAACGATGTATAACGAACGATCTATAGGTCAATTGGTATACCGGTTTGCTGACATGCTACCGAGGATTTCATCTTAGACTACCCGGTTGCATTTTCTTCTGAATATTTTATATATAAGATTTTATATTTTGTAACTCGTAGAATTCTCTGTCGAACGGTATGTGATAGTTGAGGCTTGCTCTAAATGAAAGCGATGAAATAATTAAAATACTCTGAGCAAAGTTAATTTATTGAAAGAAAAGTTTTGGTCGTGAAAACTTTTCCAGAGGGCACTGAATCCAAAAAAATATGTTGGGGTTAATTGCCGACAAAAACTACATCAGATCGGTTAATTTGAGCTTGATCTGTGAGGGGACCAATTTTACCTTTTATTACACACAAGTATATACCAAGTTCTACGAAAAGATCTGAGGAAGAAAAAAAATACACAAGAAATCGAGTATTTCGGTTAAAAAAACTGAATAAAAAAACTATTTCAAAACAACAAACATTTTTAAAACAAAAACGTATACCAATTGTAAGAGCTCCAGTTATAGTACATAAGGAGGAGAATCTAGTACGATTAATAGTAGCGATGAAAAATACAGTGCATTCAGAACTAGCGAGTTATGTTACAAGCTGTTTAAAAAGAATAAGTGATAGGGCAAGATCAATTAAAAACACACAAGACTTTTTAGATAAAATAGAGACGATCACAAGAGATAAGATTATAATTTTATCTCTTGTGATCTTCTCTATACTACTATAGTAGTAACGTAACGTTAGAGAGTTTAGGTGTAATAGATCTTTTTATATCATTTGATAAGAATGTTACAATTGAGACATTACGTCAAGTTTTAGATAATGATAATCATTGAATAGTAGATAAAAGTTTTGCAAAAGAAGGTATAATTACGCTAATCTGTTTACTGTATGCATTACGTAGTTTTGTTATTATAATGTTTATTAAAAACGAGGTATGTTCTAATCAACTGCTGATAATCGTTTCTTTGTTATGATTGCCGATAAGCTCATATTCATGCTCTCACAGTCTGAGTGCATGGAACGAAAAAAATACAAAGTATATAGATAGAAATATAACAATGTTTGTTAATTCTTATTTTTATCTAAAAGTAAAAAGTGTTAAAATTCACTTGTGTATAAAAAGAGAAAAATCTATAGAAGTCAGTTGCTCAAGAGTAACAGTATAGCATTCTATACTTCTCAAACGTGTACAAGGTTCGACTACAGAATGAGTCGCCTGAAAATTGTTAACGTATTGAAATAATTAAACATGTTCGGAATATCTGAGCGCTCTTTGTCGACACGGTCGAATATCTCAAATTTTTTTGTTTAGTATTAAACGCGCAAAAAAAGAAACAGAATGAACGGAAAAATATTGGAACGATCACTAACGGGTGATCCAGAAATAACTCAACACTTTCGGAAGTTGAATTACTCTAAGTAACTCAGTGCTTGAAGGTTTTATTTTATAGTCAAAAGATGCAGAATTTAACTCTCTACAAAACTCAATATTTGATTTTGATATTAATTGTAATTCTTCTACATAATATTCAAAATATTAGAGTATCCACGTTTTCAACTTAATCCCATGTGTAAATCTATTCTGGCATCATATTATGCAAGAAACGCATTATGGATTGAAACAAAATACATCTGCATCTTTCGATGGAAGAATAATTTTCAAAAAGTTGAGTCAAACAAAAAAATCAAATATCGAACTTTGTAAAGAACTAAATTCTGCATATTTTAATTGTATCTTAGAAAGTTTTTTAGAATGATACCGTTACTATTCTAAGAACTTTTCAGAACGGTTACATCTATGGTATAATTGATTTTATGATGGACATGTACACATTGTGATCTGATATAATTTTCAATTAGTTTGAAGATAAAATATGATATTATAATGATACTGTAGTTCCACTAAACATTTTCATATTGAGCACCATTACAAATTAACAAATTGTTTTATGACAAGAAGAAAAAGCTTTACGTCAGAAAATAGATATTTGTTTTTAAGCTTGAAGACAAGATTTGAGGTACAATTAAATAAATTCTAATGAGATTTTAACATCCGATATATGTAACCTCATAGAAAATAAATATAAGTGGTAAAAACACAAGATACCGTTTGAAAAAAGTTGCGGAAGAGCTGAAATTAATCAGTATAATTTGTATCATATGTGTTACAATAAGGAAAAAAACGAGCGAATAGTTAACGATGGTGATTTTAACTTTCTTTTGGCTAAATTGTATTTTTAAACTTTTTATAGTACAAATTAAGAGATTTTTTTCTACTAAATAACGCGTGACAAAAGGTGATTATTTAAGTAATCTGGAAATTATATGCTCTAGGGACTATTGAGATACATACTATTAATTGTTGTCGTTATTAAGCAGGATAAGGCATGTACACATCGCGATAGATGCCCCGACAAAAAGAAATTTACCAGCACTTGTATGGCACGAGTATGAAAACTGGTGCGCACCAGTATGAAAACTCAAAATTTTTCCTGTCACTCTTATACATTCGTATCCAATAATTGTGGTTGAGATAAGAAATCTCCTTATTTTACCAGTGCAGAAGTTAATCTATGTTAAATTTTATTTTTTAATCATCATTTTGTTTTGTCAACGTCTATCTATGTAAACATCACAGTATACTTGTAGTATTTCAAATGCCCGTTTGACTTTATTTTTTCCTTCTTTTAGTAGAAATATATCAACATTGGTTGGTACTTGTACGCATCGATGCACACTGTACTGGCAAAGTCATATTGAAATGTTTTCTATAGGATAATCGCAAATCTCTTATGACAGTAAAACATACGTACATAAACAATAGTTTTTCCAACGTAAGAGATATATCTGGACAGTTTTCAGTTAAATATGTGTCCAATGTAATCGAAACCGTTGGTGTCCTGATTATTAGAAATCCAAATTCTATGCTGCAGATCCTAGTTACAGATTATTAAAAATAAATAATTGGATATTGTATTACATTTGAAAAGATAATAATACTTGTTAGTGGAAGAACAAATTGAAACCCTAATATCATCATATACTATATTTATCGGTTGATATGACAATTTTCTTTTTTTAGGATTTTTAATTGAAAAAAAAACCTGAAATTTCTATAATAGTGGACTAGATGACATTGTCTTTTTATTTCTCTTTCTCTTTCTTAATATTTTAAAAATATCCTCAATTAACGTTTCATATAATAATAATTATAATAGTCAGAGTAAGGGAAAGAACAGGAGGTAAATACACATCAAACAAAAAAATAAAAAATAATTTTTCATAATAACAACTACCGACATTCATTGCATGCTTGTTATATCATCAGTTCATGTCAACATTCTTTAAAAAATAATCGGCTTTCTCTTTTTTTTATTTTTCTTCTTCTTCTTCTCTGCATAATATTTTTGTTTAATACCCATTGACTTCTCTCTTTCTCTTACACGTTGTGATTATTGTTTTATTTTTTTATTCGTATTTAACTATGATTAAATTGTTCATTTTTAAAAGATGTCTACCTGTTCTCGGACCTTTGAATAAATTTGTTCCGTCATTTTCTATATGCGTATATTACCTCTTATTTTGTAATTTCTAACAGATTTATATTTAAAGGTGAGATGAATTTGACAATGTAAGGTTTCAATACTATTGACTTTTAGTATTACAAGTTGTGGCTTTTTTGTCATAGGAGTTAAATTAATTTTTCTTTTACTTTAAAAAGAGTTAAATTAATTTTTCTTTTACTTTAGAAAGAGTTAATTTGTTAAAAACTTGTCCATTTCTTTATTGATAACAAGGTTCATGTTATCCCATAATGTTTATAGTCGTAAAAAAACACGGTTTTTTTCTTCTTCTTTAGAATTCTTTCTCCTATATATTCACTAAGTACAATCTTTTGTTAACTTAAGAGACGGTATGTTGACAAGAAAATATTGCCCAAAGCTAAATAGTAATGTTGATGACGCTAATATATAATTAGACATTAGTAATGAAGAAAACTCATCTTAAAAAATCAAAACATCGTTTTTTATCGAATAAATCACAAAGTATAACGGATGAAAAACATACTGGTTGTATAACGTCAGCAGAACCGATTAATTATATAAAAACTGAAATTCAACTTGGATGTGGTACAGCACATTTAGATCAATCAAATTGTTTAAAAACAAAATTAAATTTAAAAACTGAAAAACAATTAAAACGTGATTTATTACGTGTAACCGATCAACGTCCATCTTTACTCGGTAGTCAAACTCTTCATCCATCTCGTTCATTTCCCACAATTCGAAAAATAGCTAATGAAACATCGAATCATACATCGAATGATAGACGACGTTCATCATCATCATTATCAAGTATTAATTTTAATTTGACACCTTTTGATCGTATTGGACCGTGGCCTGATAAAACAATAAATCGTTTACGTAATGCCAATGAATTATTACATCCATCAAAAAATTTTCGTAATCGTCATAATATACGTCTATTTAGTCCTAAATATTATGCAACTATGAGTGAACAACAAAATAAATTTACATTTTATTCAAATACAAAATCTTATATTGATGAATATCGAAAACGAAAAGGTTATATACTTGGTGGTACATCGTCTATATTATCTAGTCAACAAAATCTAGATACATTGGATAATAAAAGTGATGATGATCAATTATCGGTTGTACCAAATCAAACGAGAGAAAATAGTCGAACATTTTTATCTACTGAAACAATTTTTAATCAAAAATCTGATCCATTTAATCATAACTCTGTAAATTATCTAAAATCATCTGAAATTTTTGTTGATAGTTCATCGAATGATCTACTCTCAATATCATCGACAAAAAATCAACAATCAATACGTTCTGAACCTCTATTAACTCTGCCACCAATTACAACAAAACAAACTTATTTGAATGATCAACTATTCTCGTCGTCATCAATTTCAATGAGAAATGGTCATTTGAGACCAATGGGGACAAATTCTCGAACAATTCCATTACCATCATTGCCAACATCACGTTATTCGAATATAAATCAAATGGGAAAAACTTATGCTATAACTACAGAAGGAAAAAAATTTGAAAATACAAATGCAAAATTATTCGTCATCGAAAGTAGACCAGTTATTACAGAAAAGAAAAAGTATGTTAATATGCAATATTATTATTTTTCTCTCACTAGTTTATGGACTTGTATGCATTGTATCTATGAAACAGAGATTTCTTTTCCCATGCTAAGTTGATCTGTTGTAGTCGTCTGTCATTAGAGGAGTAATTAAAACACCCTATTGAAATTTCAACAGAGATTCACGAACTTATTAGCTGAATATACGAAAATTAATAACTATTATGTGCACAAAATACAAGTTTTTTCAAAAATTTCACTCATTCGAGTCTCTCAGTTATTGCAATCTGTCACTATCACTTTATAGTACCGAGTACTTCCGAACTATAATAAAGTTTTTTATCCACACTGCAAAACTTAATATTTTTCTTACTCTTTGTCTCAATTTGTAGTTTTCTCTTCCATTAATCTTAACATATATTTATCTTTAATGCTAATACAAACAAAAAATGAAACCAAAATCAAGTAGGTCCACTTAAGACGTCAGCATTCTTTGATGAAAAAGAAAATCTTTCTTTTTACGGTTCATTTGTATTGCTTAAGTGCAACAAAAATATTAAAAAAGAAATAAAAGTAAAAAACAAATCAAATTAAAAATAATAGTAACAAACATTAGCATAAAAATCGCCAGATATGTAGCTACTCATTAATCTATAAGTATATGTTCGTTAAAATTCAGAATTAAACACTTGACTTTTGATACTCTATCTATATACTAATGTATAGGATTAAAATAGACTATACTGTAGACTTGCACCAAAATCAAAAGAATGAACGGATAATTCTAAAGTGAAGTCTTTGTTTCTCAAGTAGTTTGATTCCTTCTCATTTGCACACATTTTTTTTATTGTAATGTTATTTGTCTACTAAACAGTTCTAGACCACTTCATCGTATTCACAATGATATTGAGGTAACTGATAAGAGGGTTACTAATGTGTTTTCAGAGTGCTTAACATTTCATTATGTTTTTGTTTGATGAGATTAAAGTCTGATTAACTATTACAAGAAAACTAATTTTCTACTGATATATGCTTTAGTTGTACTCACGAGGGAACCGCCCCTTCCGATTCCAATGATTTGTACATGAATCTATAGACCACAGTGAGGTAGTAAATACCCTAAAAGGATTCGTGCCCATGACTCTTGAAGATCCGGTTTTCTGGAAAACCAGTTTTTCAAGAACGCCAAAAAATAACCAAAATCCTTTTTTAATCATACAAGATTGTAGCCCGCACATTTCTGATTAAAATGAGTCATCTCCCAACTCTACGCGACCTTCTTTGCAAGGTTATAGAATTTACAAAAAAAGCCGTAAATTAATTTCTTCTTATTTCTGTAGCTTTGAGCTGACAATGCACATTTACGGCTTTTCTTGTAAATTCTATAACTTTGCAAAGAAAGGTCGTGTAGAGCTAGAAGATGTCTCATTTTAATCAGAAATTTGCGGGCTACAACCTTGTATGATTAAAAAAGAGTTTTGGTTATTTTTTGGCGTTCTTGAAAAACTGGTTTTCCAGAAAAACGGATCTTCAAGAGTCATGGGTACGAATCCTTTTAGGGTATTTACTACCTCACTGAGATCTATCGATCTGTGTACAAATCATTGTAACCGGAGACATCTTGAAAGGTTCTCTCGTCAGTTTTAACTTGAGTTTTAAACAATTTTAAACAAATATCGTTTGATTTAGATCTTATCGTCCAATATGCAAAATCACCCTGAGTTTCGACATAGCGAGCAGCGACCGTTGAAAGGTGGTATATTTTATAAATTAAATCATCAATCAAACCATGTTACAAATATATTACCAGCAAAAACTTCCAATAGTGATATTGCTAATTATACAGTTTTGGCTTTACACTTTTAATCAAAAATGTTCACATAAGAAGACGACAAATAGATTTCATCACAATTATTTATATCACCAATGATTTAAATCTAAAATTTTATCCATAAAGAGACAGCCTGTCTATGGACGTGAAATTAAAAATAAAAATAAAAGATTAAATTAGTCAATGATACTGTTATCTTCTCTATTAAATGTAGGAGTTGTTAAAACTAACATTAGAATCAAAAGTTTTTTCTGTCACTGTAATGAATTAATAACTAGGTTAGTGTAAAAACTGATTTTTTCCATTTGCTACGAAGAAAGAATTGCGTGTGTAAATCTCTGATGTATATATAATTCAAAATAAATAGTTAACTACATTTGATAGTCATGTACGAAACAAATTTATTGTAAAATAGGGATAATCATTGCCCGTTACAATGTATTCAACTTGATGTCACTGTAAACATCCGCATCACGGAATCAATATTCAATTTTCGCATGATAATAAATTATCCTGAATAGCAATTTTCGTGAAAAAAAACCGTATATCTTCTTCATCTTGGGAACAGAGAAAATGAGGAGCAAACTTGAAAAATTAAAGATTAGTTTTGATTCTAGCAGTATTTTTTTCAGATTACGGAATAGCTTTTTATTAAAGCACGACTATATATTTTTTGAAATCACTATAAATATAGAGAAGTGTGTCATTGATCATTATTGAACGTAGTATACGTCTAACCATTTCAATTTCAAGATTATTCACACAATCATGTATTTATTCATTTCTCACATGTTAATTGTCATTACAAAAAAATGAAAAATCCGAAAACAACGACAATTTAGCTAAAAAAAATGAGAAACACTCATTGATTAATTTACACACACACACACACACACACACACACACACACACACACACTCACACACATGCATATAAAAAGTAAGCAACGTTTTTGTTGTTTGGTGCAACACAAAAGAGTGTCGATTTTGAATCAAATGCAAAAACAAAATACTATCTGTCTATATGAACAGACACACCAAAGTTTAATAAACATGCATCTATATATGAATCAATCACATAAAATAAACGATGATTAATAAAATGGCAAGATAATTATCGCTGTACATGTATTCAATTTTCTGTTGGTAAAAAAAAACATTTACAAAAATACTGTACACTCATACACAAAAGATAAATAGGACGCTCACATACACACATACACACACACACACAGATCACGTTAAAAAGTGGTCATCATGTCACCGAACAACTAGAATGGCAAGGTGTAACAAAATAAAAATTGGACGATTAACAAAAGTCTTAAGAAATGTGTTAATGTGCAGTAGCACCACTAATAGATGAATGACGTTTAATAACGTCAATACATCCATTTAATGTTTCTTGTAATATTTGCTCAAATATCATATCAGCAATTTTCAATTTAATTTCAACACACTCTTGATCATAATTAATCCAATTTGGTTCTTGTCGTCTTAATTCATCATACAAAACAGTTTCAAATTGATCACGACGTTTTGGATTACGCCATTTTGAATATTGAACTTTACGTGGTATTAAACCGAGCATTTCCAGAATCTAAATAGTAGACCAAATGAATTTTATAGACAATGTAATAAGACAAATTTTGAATTAAATATTGTTAGCAAAATTTACTTTTTCATTAACGAATTTTTGTGCGTCGTTCATATTCCTTGGTGGATTTAATTGACGATAGTAACGTTTTGGAATGAGTTGTGCTTTCTGCCATGGATATTGGGCTTGCCGAACATTTGGCATATACATTTCGGTCAATATTTCAATACATAAGTCATAAATCATTGATTGATAAGCATGTTGACTACGTCTTTCAATTTCATCGACTGAATATAGTATAAACAACAATATAAATTATACATAGAAACAGAAAACAAAAGAGAATATACGTTCAAACCTTGTTCCGATATTTGAAAATAATCATCTGGTATTGTTTTATTGATTTTTGATGGATCCGAAAAATCTCTATTCTGTTGGAATAAAATGGTCATTGCACGTTTACAAATGTCATTAACATCTTCCAATGTATGAGGAACAACTGGTTTAATTTGCTCTTCAACAGCTGGCTTTCGTGGACTCTCAATTCTTGGTTCATCAGCTAAAACAAGATAAACGTTCAAACATTTAACTATTACATTAGATAATAGTAGTGTAATTGATACTTACCACCCTTTTCATCTAACCGACTTAAGTCGAGTTTTAAGTCATCCTAAATAACACAGAAAAAAATATGAAATATAGATTATTTAATAATATTATTAAAATTGTACCTGTTCGACACCGTTTGCTCCATTGATATTAATTTCATCGATAAAATTAGCTTGGCTTGAGAGCGTGCGTATAAATGCACTAAAAGATGAACAAAATTAGTCCACATTTATATTTTTAATGAAAAAACATAACTTACTCAAGGTCTTCATCATTTTCATGTTTTGTCTGCTGTTTTTTATCGATGTTCTCATCATCATCACTTGTCTCGTCATCCGATACCCATTCACTTGCTTCTTTGGTCAGATGTGTTATCACTGACGAAGTTGTAACATTTACTGATGATATATTTTTCGACAGTTTTTTTTGTTTAATAACGCTACTTTCTTTGATTGCTTCATTAATAAATGTTCGAATAAATTGATCGGTAACGTGATCAATTTTCTGCTCATTCGATATTTTCTTCCCCTGTTTTTGATTTTGCTCCTGATCGTCTTCTGGTGTGGGTGTCGTTCTGATTTGTTGATTTAAAAAAAAGTCATCAATGTTTTCGTTAATATCCAACTGTTCATCTTCTTGCTCTTGTTCTCCATCTTCATCTGGTTTTTCACTAACATCATACATTGTATCATCACTTTCATCGGTTGGGCTCTTCTTACGTTCATCCTCATCAATAACTACTGGTTTTTCATCAGATTTCAATAATTTATTTTCTGATACTAATTCATGCTAAATTGAAAAATGAATCGTATGTAATTCTAAAATTCAAGTTTTCTCTCAGAATACCTGTTTTAATAGAAGATGATCGGTCAACGATGCATTTGGATCTAAACGTGGCGTATTATTGGCTGATTTCTTCACTAACACCAATATTTCTGATTGTTCACCACTTGATTTTGATGTTTTTGATGATGATTGTTGACTTTTAGAAAATTGTAAATCTTCTTGTATTGATTCAATACCAATATTATCTGCATCATCCTCTTTCATCGGCTGTTCAATGAGTTTTTTGGATGGTATGGGTAATGTTGAAGATGATGATGAAGATTTTTGTCGTACTTTATCTGGAACAGCAGCAGAACGACTTGCATCTGAAAAATCTTCATCATAATCAACCGATGTACGATCGCTCGTAGATAAATCAGCTGAATTTATCCTTCCTAATGGAGGAAGGGTTGTAGGCTTAATTTGACTTATTGACTAAATTAATTAATCAAAAATAGAATAGAATAAAACTAAATACTACAAGAACAAACCTTTTCTTTTTCTGGTGGCGGTACAATACTTTTTTCTTGATTGATCTTAATATCTTCGGGCTCTTTTTTACGAGATGGTGGGTTTGTTGAAGAGGACGAAGAAGAAGATGAGGATTTCCATGGATCATCTTTAAATACATCTTTTTTCAAAATATTATCAATCGGTTTTACTTTTAAAGACGTTGGAGAAGGTGAACGAGATTTTTGTTTTTCATCTTCCAAAATATTAAATTTAATTAGTTTATTACTTTCTCTAAAATGATTGAAGAAAACAATAACATTTTTCACAGTTACTTTCAAACTTTAACTCACGTTTTATGGTCCGTATCTACTTGACTATTATTAGAACGTTCCGCTGTTGATATCGAATGTGCATCATGATTTGTACGATCATCTCTTGGAGAAAATAAATCGATCGATTTTTGTTGTTCAACTTTTTTCTCTTGTATTTGTGTCACATGTTTATCTTGTTGTTTATCACTAATACTATCATCATCATCAAAAAAGTCTTTATCATCGACTAAATGATCATCATTTTTCTTTTCATGTAATATTGGTTTTTGTTGAAATATTAAATAATCATTATCTCTAGTTTTAGATTGTGACTAAAAAATACATACAAATCAATTTAGCAAAAATAAATGACAAAAAAAGAATATTTTCTGATAATACTTTATCTTGTTGACTTTTATCATCGCTTATTGATTGTTGTATTTCTTCAACAATACTTTGTTCGGGTGTTAATATTCGCATTTTTCTTGCATCTCCATTGGCAATGATTCTTGCTAAAAAAATGAGAATATAAAAAGTAGTAAATAAATCTGATGAAAATTAATATTAACTTACGTTGTGTTTGTTGTATAGGTCTCTCTGGACTTTTCGATAGCGGTCGTGTTGGTGTTGTTGATGAAGAAGAGGAGGATGATTGAGATTTTTTATCTGTCACTGTTTTTAATTCAACTGATTTCAATTTTCCATGTACTATTGAGTGAATACTTGATGATAAAGATTTTTCTGTTTCTGTTGTTGGCGTTAATACAACAGGATAAATTGGTGGCATCGAATCAACATGTTGACGAAGATTCTGAATTTCAGTATCACACGACTAGAAAAAAGAGTAACATCAAGTAAGATATACAGTTCGATTCTTGTTCGAAAAAGAGAATACTGGATACAATACAAATAATTGACAAGTGTTGCATGATAAAAGCAGTGATCTAATCTTTAAAATTGATTAAACGAAATCTGTTATTGTTAGAATATGCCTTTGACTAATCAACCCACGCAAAGAAGAAGAAGAATACCTGTCTTGCAGCTACCATTACTGATGTGGAGTATTGACAGGTATCAGCTTTAATATCCCGATATCTTCCCTATAGTTGGCAAGCTCCTGGCACGGTCACCCACGTCGTTACTAGTTATTAATTGCACCTCTAATTGCCTAACGTTCAATTCGCTTCAGTAAACTACCTGAGCTCGTTATACACACTCATGAATCACGTACTAGATTTTTTGAAAAGCTATGAAGATGAACTGGGGGGAAACTGTATCAACATCATGATTATGTTATCGAAGAAGTGATCCGAGGTATCCAGACGTGAATAACTTATGTTAAAGATAAGAGAAAGGAAAAGGCGAACAGTTCAGAGATATTACGCCAATTTTTGGTTGAATTTTAATCTTTTAATTGCACAGAATCATTTTGATTAAAACGTTATATGAACTGTGACCAATGGATCATGAATTAGATGAGAGTATCGATAATTAAGTGTGTCTCAATATCGGCGACGGTATCCTTTTTCTATCCGACGTAGTTATTAAAATACTGCCGATATGTTCTGGTATTATTAAGATGGAGCGTGTTAGATATAAAACATTTTTCATTTTTTGAACATACGAAAAATCTTAGGCAACATTCTCGACTTTTTATAAGAATATAATACGAAATATAATTCGTTGATTCTCCTAATTTCTCACACTTTTCCAGAAACCTTTTATGATAGATGTGTGCGAGATACTTTGTGCTGTAATGTACAGTAGATTGTTTATTTTCTTACATGTATTTGCTTTTTAAGTTCATCTTCTTGTTTTCTTAATACTTCTTTGTTCTTTCGTCGTTGATCTTTTTTTAACTTATCTAATTCATATTTTTTTCGTTTCAATTGTTCTCGTAATTGTTTAATACGATATTCAACATCACTCACATCCGATGTCATATCTGAAAATATTACCAAAGTTTGAATGAACTTTTGAACAAACATAGATTTATCATTTCATATACCTGATTGAATAACAGAAAATGATTCTGCTTCACTTTCCGATACTTGCTTAACAGTTGTGGGTTTACGAATTTCAATAGGTTCTTTTTTACGTTGCGGTATAACAGCACTAGCGGTTGTTGTTTGAATACTCGTATCAAAATTTTCATCATAGTCATTTGATTTATGACGGCTAAAAGAAAAGTATAACAACAATATTAACAAGATCATAACATGACAGACATAGTAGTACTCACGAGATATTTGTGTCTGTTTTAATCTCACTGTGATCATGATTACTATCAACTACTTGAAATGGTTGTTTTCGAACAACTGTACGATTTAATGATGAATGAGAATCAGTTGAACTGTACGAGAACGGAAAGAGAGAGAGAGAGAAATGAAATTATGTCATAAGAGAAAACTGTGACATACATTGATTTTTTCGATGGTATTTCTTCACTAATACTACTTGATTCATCTTTTGCTTGTTTTACAACGTGTGGCGTAGATTTCGATCGTTGATGATGTTGATCTACAAAAATAACCACAGGTGATTTTGAGAGTGATGTATAGTTCGTTTTTATTTTTAGATAGTTACCTGTAATTTTTAATCTAGAATTAGCTGGACTTGAAACACTCCGTTTATCATCAAAAAGCTCAACAGCTGAAAAATAAATGACGATTATTACTCAACAAACTATCAACTCAACGTTTATTTTCGAATAATTAGTAATGACTACAAAAACGAAGAAAATTTTTAGGTCATGATCGCAGAAAAACACAGTATTGCGAAGTTGTTCGTTACTACACCATCTAGTTCAGTGAATTAATTTTAGTTTAATTCAATACTAAAACAACGCTGTTAATAGAGTACAGGTGACACTTTTTGTCTAAAAAGTAGAACGATAAACCAGTTCATAAGGTGAAGATAGTTTTATTTATATCAGATGACTAAAGAAAATATAATTCATATTTCAAACAAAGGAAGAAATAATAATAAAGAGTCTTCACTATTAGTTTAGAAAGAAGAAGAAGAGATAAACTACAAAGCAAGTGGTATTTCTTTGTTTTTTAAATGAGATTGTTTCCCGTATACATTACCCTTATTTTCACGTGGTGAAAGTGAAAAGTTAATTTTAAATTGTTTATCATCAACATTGCTACCAGATGACTGTTCGCTCTCAGCAGATGATAAAGTTTCATCAGCTATACAGATGAAAGACTGTATTAATTAGATTTTTGTAGAAGTTTTTATTCATAAAATATAAATCTTAATCATTTGTGAAGTTCAAAACATTTACTCTAAACTAAAACTGTTCTAAAGAAACTGATTGTTTAATCTCAATATGAAAATGTATGAGAAAATATTAGAAAACAATCTCGTTTTCTTAAGTGAAAATTTAAGATGAGAAATAATCATGTTGTTTAGCTGACAAAATTATTTAATTATCCGATGAATTTAATTATCAGATATCTTTTTCTAATTTTGTTCAAGTATCTGCGCATGTATTATATCAATACGTACCCCGTTTTTCTAATGTTCTCAATTTTTTTTCAACATCTTTTAAGCGTTTTCCCCATGCTTCAACTTCTTGTTCACTATTAAATTTTTGCCGAAATTTTTTTTCACGAGCCGTTAATATTCTAGAAAAGCAAATAAAATGAGCGATAAAGCAAATGATTGATTGAATTGAACAAAGAGCTCAATACATCCATCACTCTACATATGAGCAATTAAAGCAAATCATGTTGAATTACCTCATGCTAGAGAATTATGAAGGATACAAGGCCATATATAGCTACCGATCAAAGAACACCCAACTTCAAAACAAAAAAATTTAGATTTGGCAAAAACTTTTGTTGATTAAAAATGAGAATAAAACATGTCAAAGATCTTTTCATAGAATTACTATTCATTTATTCTGTAATTCTAAGTACAGCTAGTTTTACACTAAAATTTAAACGAACAACGTCTTTATTAGAGAAACAATATAACTCTAGAACCTCTTCAGATATCATCATGGAATAAACTAGTATTTACGGGTGTACACGTTATGAATACTGCTAAAATTTTCCCATGAGGAGAACTAAACAATTTTATATAAAAAGAAATTATCATATAGCTTTTGTACATTTGACTTTTCTTAACTAGAACAATTTCTATCAGATATACATTTTCTTCTGCCAGAAGTTAGTTAATCTAAAAATGATCTCGTTTACAAAAAGATTGAAGTCATGTCATTACGTAATATTCACTATGGGAATAAATGTTTGAGTGCGTTTTTTAAAACGATCTTGTATGCTATTGTATAAAGTAATGACATTGATGTTTGTATATAAAAACAATTTGCATATTTTTTACTATCATATAATAATAATCAATTTTTAGTAAAGAAACTGAATAATTGCATGCAAACATTGATTTATATCTCATTTTTTAAATAGGAAACAGTAGTTTCAATATACAAAGGAATTGATTTTTCTATAATCTTCTCAGAAGCAGATTTAAGATGATATACACATTCATAACGAAAATGTTAATACTTTATGGTTAGTAAGTTATGAAGAACATTGTATTTTTTTCTGATCAATATGAGAAGGTAAATAAACCAAAAAGGTCTTGCAAATCATATTCGATAATTTATTAATATCTGATAGCCTATCACATTTATTATGAGTCTTATTACTAATTATTTTTATTAGAAGAAATAATAATCTGTTAAAATCATTTGAGAATTATAACATGAGATTTTTTCGGTTTTTAAAACAACAGTTACAGCAGAAAAACAAACAGCTTTTCTCTTCTTTTTTTCTTACTTCACAAGCAGCGATGAAGCATTACTAAATAGCACACATTAGCTAATAAAATGAAACATACGATGGTCCATCATTTGTACGTTTTATCCGTCTAACAAATAACTAAGAAACTATAACATACAACTATTCGTGACATAGTAAGTTCAAATGTTTTTTGAAAATCAGTGATTAAATATGTAAGTCACAAAAGTCACAAAAATTTTTTGACAAAGTGAAATTAACTTAGTCTTGTTTTTTTTCTAGCAAGGAAACTCTAAAAGATTTATTAGAAACGATATTTCGTTTTTGAATTATAAGATCACTTTTTAAGTTTCTCAATATTTTCAAGTCTGATGAACACTTTCAATGACGTTTATTTACAGGAAATATTAAATAAGAAATTTTCTGTGTGTTTAATATGAAGAAAGATGAAAAACTAGTGTTGCACAAAATGTTTTGTCACACAAGATGAAGTACAATCTTCTAATTGTTGTTCATTGTAAATTAGTCAGAAGACTACACTCATTTTTCGATTAATCATCTGAACATAGAAAGTTTTTGAAATCATAAACCATATACGTAGGATCTTTTAACAAATGAAAAAAAAAATTTTTTTTCTTCAGATGAATGCAATTGTAACAGAGTAGAACGTTGACGACAGTTAATAATAATATAGAAATAAATTCATGCTAATTTTAATAATATAAAACTTTTTGTATAAAACCTTTAACATTCTAGAAATTATCTTTCATACTCATTTCATTTTCTTCCTAAACTAGTTGTACTTTTAGAGTTTATTTTATCGATTTAAAATAATAAAAAAATGGTCAATTATCTATTCAGAAATATTTGTTTCATATTTCTTGTACTTTTAAGTTATCGATTGGTAGCTATACACGGCATGCTATTAACACAAAAAAATAATCAAGAACAACCTACACAACCACTTAATATTGTCTCATCCGATGATATGTCGTATTCCAATATGGCGTCAGACATATTTAATCAACGATCATTGAATAAAGATAATAAACAATATCCGTACAATTATAAACGTTCAAAATTAAATCATAAAAACAATCTTAACTTGCCAAGATATTTAAAACGAAACCTAGACTAAAACTCTTCTTTTTTTTTCAATTGTCGTTTTAATCATTTAAATTATTATATTAAATTATTAAAAATAAGCTTTTGTAACCATTTTTTCAATCTGTGTATCAATATTTTACTGGAAAAAATCACAATTATTCAATCTTCTCTGATTTTCTAGTACAATTGTATTCCAGAGTCTAATCAAATTTTGTGAGAATGTTAATCCACTCGCATACAAATAAATCAAATTATATATCGGTAAGCTTTGTGAATAGTACCTGTGATGGGTGTAAAACTTTTCTGTATAAGGGACAAAGAATTTTTCTGTTTCAAATATTTCGGCAACGAAAGATCAGAGCGAGATCGGATTCTCACCATTAGAGAGGACTGTGTCTGAAGTTATAGTACATCCACTAGATTCATGGTTTCTATCAAAATTTTTAAGATCGATTAGTTTTTAGACAAAATAAAATTGAGTTTTCCGCTTTTATCGGTTGTTGTTTTGATTTCTTATACACGTGTACAAAATTTTAAAGAAAAAAATGATGTGTAACTCCGTTAAGACGTAGGATTGAGAGTAGTTCCATATCTCATCTTGAAAACAATTTTGTGCTCTTTGTGTCATGCTTGTTAAAAAAGTTTTAGCTTTATCTAAAGTAGACGAAAAAGAGATCGCTATTAACTCTCGATAGCTTTCTACGGGTGCAATATGACTCGTAGAAAGCTATAGAGGGTAGACAGTCGTCAGTAGAGGTCTGCGAGATGGTCTCGGTCCCGCGGAACTTTTTACTGGCCTGGCACCCAAAAAGTATTTTTTACGGGACCAGGACTGAGACAGGGACCTAGAGGTCTGCGCGACGGTCTTAGTCCTACAGGATGATTCTGGTCCCACGGGACTTTTATTGGGATCAGGATCAGGTTTTTTTGAAAATAGTCTTGTATGGAGTGTAAAAATTCCTTACGAGGGAACCTATGTACATGTATATTTCCCTTTTCATTCATTCATACGTCGATCGATAGAGAATACTGAAAAAAAGGATTCGGGCCGATGGCTTTTCCTTCAAAAGTTATAGGCATTTTTCTG